>AWOL01S0113211.1:0-20922 GCA_000715115.1 Nicotiana otophora
TGCAAAGATCGTAATTTTATTGTTCGAGTTAGTTTTCTATAGTTTATATTTATAGTATAAAGTATTTTTGGCTAGATCCGAGCCGTTCGGAGTTAGATAATCAAGGGAAAGGCCTGCTAGTAGATTGAGTTAGCGTGATTTGAAGTAAGTGTCTTGCCTAAATTTCTGTGGGAGAATTACCCCTTAGGATTGGTGTTGTTTGTGATAACTGTGATGTGTGAAAGACGTGTACGCAAGGTGAAGAGTGTTTGCACGGGCTAAATGTGGAAATTACTAATTTTAGCTATATATATATATTCCTTTCGTGCCTTAACTGAGTTACCTTGACATGTTATATTCATCATTTCTAGTCTATTTTTACATCCTAACTCGATTTTGGTTAAATTACACGAATCTATTGTTAATTGCATCATTTAATTAGTGATTTAAGTTGAAACATTGGGGAAAATTGTGAAAACGTCTTAGGCTGAAATTTGGGGACTTGGAAGGCGATTGGAGGTCGGAGTTGAGTAATTCTTGTATGGTTGGACTTGTTATCGAATGGGTGTTCGAAATTTATAATTTTTGTAGGGTTTCGAGATGACTTTTTAATTCTTTACAAGGATCATAATTTTATTGTTCGAATTAGTTTCTTATAGTTTATATTTATAGTATGACTTGTTTTGTCTAGATCCGAGCCGTTTGGCGTTGGATTATCTAGGGAAAGGCTTACTAGTGGATTGAGTTAGCGTGATTTGAGGTAAGTGTCTTACCTAACTTTGTGTGGGGGAATTACCCCTTAGGATTGGTGTTGTTTGTGATAACTGTGATGTGTGAAAGCCGTGTACGCGTGACGAATGTGTGCACGAGCTAAATGTGGAAATTATCGATTTTAGCTATATAGATTTCTTTCATGCCTTAACTGAGTTACCTTAACATGTTATAGTCATCATTTCTAGTCTATTTTCACATGCTCTACTTGTCTTATCTCTTACTTGTTAATTGCTCTAAATGTTTAGTTGAAGTTCTTGTTTCCCTTATTCCATATTCATTATGTAACCGTTAAATTCTTTACTTGAAGTTGCTATTCTTGGAATATCTTGTTGTTGAAAGAGGCATTGAGTTGTAAAGGCCGTGATTCACATTGAGGCAAAGTGTTAAGTTGTGAAATACTATTCTATTGAGCTATTCACTTCTGGTTGCTCTTTGTTGTGACTCTTGTGCACATTGTTATTGAGCCATGGGCTCTTTATTGTGAAAACAATGTTACTGTTGATTTCTTTGGCAAGCTGTGATATTAGGCACATGAGGCGCGAATTGTGATACGTTGTGATGTTGATACATATGCGGTGGTATAAGGTTTTGTGGGTTGAAACGCGTGCGGTGAGATAAGGTGGGCTTGATACGCGTGGCTAGTAGGGGAAGTACTAGAATTCATGCGGTGTGATAAGGTAGGATAAAACACGGGATGCTATTTCTGAAGAATGATTTTCAAAACTAAAATGCAAGGCTCCCGCGGTGATATAAGAAAAGGTTGTGAATTATTCTTGTGATTTGAGCCTACCAGGCGGTACCTCGGTAGTGACTCTTATTGGTATTACTCTATTGCTCCATATATCTTTGGTTGTTTGTTTCCTTAGCATATCACTTATTGTTTTCTCCGTGTTGCATTATTTGCTTTAGTTCCGTGTAGCTAACCTTGATATATTATTGTTGTTTCAATTTCATTGCTATTATTACTAAACTGCCATACACTTGTACAGTTGTTCTTATTTATTCCAGTAGGGCCTTGACCTGATCTCATCACTACTCTACCGATGTTAGGCTTGGCACTTACTGGGCACCGTTGTGATGTACTCATGCCATGCTTTTGCACATATTTTTGTGCAGATCCAGGTACCTCTTGTCAGCCCAGGTATTAGTGGAATCGCAGCTGTGGAGACTTCAAGGTATACCTGCTGGCGTCCGTAGGTCTCGGAGTCCCCCTTCTACCTAGATTTTCTTTATTTCATTATCCCTTTATAGACATGAGTGTATAGGGTTATTCAGTGCTACTAATTAGAGCTTGTGACTTGTATTCGCTGGGTTTTGGGAGTTGTACATGTTGAGTTGCAGAGTTTATTTTATATTGTTGCCAAGTTTCGAGACTTTAATTAATATTTCAGTTATTTCGGCATGAATGTTAGGCTTACGTAGTCTTAGATATTAGGTGCCATAATGACATCCTACAGAGGGAAACTGGGGTCGTGATAAGTTGGTATCAGAGCTCTAGTTTCATAGGTGTTACGAGTTACAAGCAGGTTTAGTAGAGTCTCGCGGATCAGTACGGAGACGCCTGTACTTATCTTCGGGAATCTATGGAAGTGTTAGGAAAAAGTTTCACTTCTTTGATTCCTTATTGTGAGAATTTGTTGACTTCAAAATTCTAAATCTCTGTCATTTTATTCTCTCATAGATAGTGAGGACACACACCGCTGGATCAGATTATTAGATACCTACGCCTCCTGCTAGAGCCGCCAGAGGCCGGGACCAGGGCAGAGGCCGAGGACGGGCACTTGGTGCAGATAGAGCACCGGCCAGAGTGTCTACAGAGGAGCCACCAGTAGCTCCAGTTGAAGGACAAGCATCTGATGTACCTGTTACTGCCCCTACAATTCAGGAGACCTCGCCCAGTTCCTGAGCATGTTTGGCACTCTAGCTCAGGTAGGGTTGATTCCACTTGCTCCTGCCACATCTCAGGCTAGAGGAGGAGCATAGAGTCCCGTCGCTCGTACCCCAGAGCAGCGGGTCTAGGTTGACTATATCCCTGAGGTCATACAAGCTCAGTCGGTTGTCCCAGTTCCTCCCGAGGTTAGGGAAGCGACTTCTAAAGGGGAGCAGCTCAGGCTTGAGAGGTACAAGAATGTCATGCCCCGACCTCGGGGAGCACGACCGGTGCTCAACCAAGATACCCCGGTCGATCAATCCTGTACAGTGCCTTCTACCCAAATCACTCATGAATAAAGAGAAAAATATATTTCATTAATTAGACAGTAAGAGGTCATGTGAACAGATGATATGATTTAAACATTTTTAGTTTAACCTTCCCAAAAACAGATACAAACCACACTATGTCTACAAAGCCTCTAACAGAAATAAAAGAGTGCTACGACAATGCCGGCAACAAGGCCCCGGCTATACCTCAAAACACTATGTACATGGAACAAGAGATACATGACCCCGAAATGAAGTGGGGTTCACAAGTCAACTGAGGAGAGGGTGTGGTACTATCACTGATCAATACCACCTGCTATGGAACCGCTTGCATCCATTAAAGATGCAGTGGCCTCGGTAAAAGGGATGTTAGTACATGTCGAATAGTACTAGTACGAAAACCAAACACCTATGCAAGGACATGGAAATACAACATGAATATGATGAATCATAGTAACAATAAAAGGCTTTGTTAGCTGTTAAAGCCATAGCAATTTATTAAGATCTTTCAACAACATTTATAAATTCATAAGTCGGGGATCCTTTACAGCTACCTTTACACAAAGTGGCCCTGCCGCCTCACCCCAATGTATGCGGGTGGAAGGGCAATCACAGTACCAGAAACTCTACACAAAGCGGCCTTGCTTCCTCACCCCAATGTATGCGGGTGGAGGTGTATTCACAATGCCAAAAACTCTACACAAAGCGGCCCTGCCACCTCACCCCGGTGTATGCCGGTGGAGGTGTATTCACAATACTACAACTCTACACAAGCGGCCCCGCCGCCTCACCCCAATGTATACAAGTGGAGGTGTATTTACAATTTCACATTTCTGATTCCCAAAACGATAATAATTTGTACAAAAGAGTTCCCTTTTAATTTAACCATTTGGATCCTTTGGCTTTAGCAAGTGTAGGTTTATAAGGTTTCATCATGTGAGAAATAAGTGTTTAATCACATTGATTCCATACAAGATCTCCTTCCCAAAAGGAGTATAGCATAGTTAAGTCAAAAATAGAGAGTCATTAACAAATGAGGGTTCTAATACGTTATGCCAATCGGGAATCAATTTTACTAGTTTGAATACCTTACATCAATAGCGTTATAAGTTCGACTACACATGATAGAATTATACAAGAATTAGGGAATCCCAATACTAGAAGAAGAGTTTAGCCTTCATACCTCGAAAGAGCTATTCGTAGTGCCACAATAATGTCCCAATACTCCTAACGATGCCAATCTATAGGGGATGAGAGTATTATAAGCACGATTAGAAGAATTCGCATGGCAAGGGCTGTTATGATTATAACCCGACCGTTCCCTCAACTAATTTAAGAACAAAACCACCCAAGATGGTTCAAAAACCTCCCCACAGTCTCTATTTGCTCATGCATGTGATAAATCTTCCCTCATCACCCATAATCAATCCAAACCCAAATGCTTACCTTTTTGAAGCCCTAACAAGTTTCTTTTGATGGAATTCCAAGGTTTGATCAAAGTAGAGTGGTAAAATCCTTAGTCCTCCCTTCCCTCTCTCTAGAATTTCTCTCTCCTCTCTCTAAAATGTCACGTAATCCCCTAAAAATGAACCGTTAGGCTAGATAAATGAAATGGGGGTCAGGTTATAAAATTGGGAAAATGAAGCCCCGACACAGATCTGCGGTCCGCATAATGACCCTCCGGAACTGAGCACCCTACCTCACTCTGCAACTTATCTGCGTCCGCAGACCTATTTTGCGGTCGCATAATGCGCCGCAATACTGCCTTCCGAATTATTTTTGTGCTGGGTCTGCAATGGGTTATGCGGCCTGCAAAATGATTATGTGGCCGCTTAATGGACCGCATAGTGGTCCAAACATTTTGCCTAGATTTTTCTGCCTCTTCTGCGATAGATCTGCGGCCCGCAGATCAGTTCTGCGGCCCGCAGATCAGTTCTGCGACCGCAAAATGGGATGCAGAAATGCTCTGCACTAAAGACATCTCTGGAGGTAGTTATAGAATGTAAGCCACCTGGCCAATCCTTTGAATGATTATGTGCGGTCCGACATACCTCAGACTCAATTTCCCTTTATTACCAAAATGCATTACACCCTTCATATGGGAAACCTTCAAGAACACCCAATCATCTTCTTTGAACTCCAAATCCCTACGATGCACATCCGAATAGGACTTCTGATGACTCTAAGTAATTTTCAACTGTTCTGTAATGATCTTAGCCTTCTCCATAGCCTGATGCACGAGGTTTGGTCCTGTCAATTCTGCTTCTCCAATCTCGAACCACTCAATGGAAGATCTATATCTCCTTCCATATAAAGCCTCAAACGGTGCCATTTGGATACTAGCATGATAACTGTTGTTGTAGGCAAATTCTATGAGTGGAAAATGATCATCCCAGCTACCCCTGAAGTCAAGAACACAAGCTCGCAACATATCCTTAAGCATCTGGATAGTCCGCTCTGCCTTCCCGTCAGTCTGCGGGTGAAAGGCTATACTAAGATTCACTTGAGTACCCAAACCTTGCTGAAACGTCTTCCAAACATTAGCCGTGAATTATTCCCCTCGATCTGAGATAATAGAAACTGGAGTGCCATGCATCCTAGATATTTCCTTGATATACAACTGAGCATACTGTTCCGCTGTGTCGGTAGCCTTAACAGGTAACTGAGCATTCTTCAACTCCCCAACTCACTGTTCAACCTAAAAAGTCCGAATGCTTAAGTCTACTTCAGCACCACGAAACCCTGGGTTTTAGGTAAAATTTTGTGGGGCCTTTTAAAGAAGTACCACCCTCATACTTTCAGTGATTTGGATTCAAAGGATGCTCAGGGTTTTCTAGAAGAGTGCCACCGTATCATCTATACTATAGGTATTGTGGAGTCGAGAGGGGTTTCTTTCACTATGCTCCAGCTTAAGGGAGCGGCTTATCAGTGTTGGCGAGCGTATGAGTTGGGTAGCCAGCCGAGGCAGCTTCACTCACCTGGGCTCAGTTCTCAGATATGTTCCTGAGAGAGTTTGTTCCCCAGAGTCTTAGGGATGCATGGCATGAAGAGTTTGAGTAGTTACTCAAGGATTATATGACCGTATCAGAGTATGGTGTTATGTTCAGCGAGTTGTCCCAACATGCACCAGCTTTAGTCTCTATAGTCAGAGAGCAAGTCCGTCAATTTATCGAAGGGCTCATCCACATTATTAGATTTACCATGGCTCGAGAGTTGGAGATTGACATTCCATACTAGTAGGTAGTGGAGATCGTTAGAAGATTAGAGGGTATATAGGCCCGGGACAAAGAGGAGAGGAAAGAGGAAGAGGCCTCGAGATTCTGGCATATATAGTGGTGCCATGCTCCAGTTGCAGCCCGTCATCGCACATGCTATGTGAACCGTCCTATTCATTCAACACTTCTAGCTTCTAGTTGTATTTCGGCTACTCCCAGGCCATAAATTGTTCATTATGCACCACCACTGTCTGGTGCACCTCATGTACGGGGTGCTTTGATCAGTCAGTCCAACCGATAGGGCCCGAGCTAGTTCTAGAAGCCACGTCCTCCGAGAGCTTGTTTTGAGTATTGTGACACTCGTCATATAGTGAGGGACTTCCCTAGACTCAGGAGGGATGCACCTCTATAGACTACTCAGGCCCCACGTATTCCACAGGGCCCTCAGGCTTCTCAGGCTGTGGTTACCGCACTAGTTGCCACTCAACCTGCACAACCAGCTAGAGGTGGTGGTCGGGCAGGTTGAGGTCGCCGTAGAGGGGGAGGCTAGGCAAGATGTTATGCTCTTCCTACCAGGACGGAGGCAGTTGCATCAGACTTAGTCATCACAGGTATTGTTCCGGTTTGCCATAGAGATGCATCAGTGTTATTTGATCCAGGCTCCACTTATTCCTATGTATCATCTTACTTTGCTCCATATTTAGGTATATCCCGTGATTCTTTGAGTTCTCCTGTCTATGTGTCGACGCATGTTGGAGATTCCATTATTGTTGACCATGTGTATCGGTCATGTTTAGTTGTTCTTGGTGGTTTTGAGACTAGAGCTGATCTATTATTGCTCACTATGGTAGATTTTGATGTTATTTTAGGCATGAACTGGTTGTCTCCCTATCATGCTATTCTTGATTGTCACGCCAAGGTAGTGACGCTAGCTATGCCAGGTTTGCTTTGGATTCTAGGGGTACATTGTATTGTGTTCCTAGTAAGGTGGTGTCTTTACTTAAGCCACAACAGATAGTTAGGAAGGGGTGTGAGGCATATCTAGCCTTCGTGAGAGATGCCAGTGTTGATACTCCTATCGTTGAGTCAGTTCCGGTAGTGAGGGATTATCTAGATGTATTTTTGGCGGAACTTATGGGCATGCCGCCCGACAGGGATATCAATTTTGGTATTGATTTGTTATCGGGCACTCAGTCCATTTCTATTCCACCATATCCTATTACCCCAATAGAGTTGAAGGAGTAGTTGTAAGAGTTGCTTGATAAGNTGTTCAGCGAGTTGTCCCAACATGCACCAGCTTTAGTCTCTATAGTCAGAGAGCAAGTCCGTCAATTTATCGAAGGGCTCATCCACATTATTAGATTTACCATGGCTCGAGAGTTGGAGATTGACATTCCATACTAGTAGGTAGTGGAGATCGTTAGAAGATTAGAGGGTATATAGGCCCGGGACAAAGAGGAGAGGAAAGAGGAAGAGGCCTCGAGATTCTGGCATATATAGTGGTGCCATGCTCCAGTTGCAGCCCGTCATCGCACATGCTATGTGAACCGTCCTATTCATTCAACACTTCTAGCTTCTAGTTGTATTTCGGCTACTCCCAGGCCATAAATTGTTCATTATGCACCACCACTGTCTGGTGCACCTCATGTACGGGGTGCTTTGATCAGTCAGTCCAACCGATAGGGCCCGAGCTAGTTCTAGAAGCCACGTCCTCCGAGAGCTTGTTTTGAGTATTGTGACACTCGTCATATAGTGAGGGACTTCCCTAGACTCAGGAGGGATGCACCTCTATAGACTACTCAGGCCCCACGTATTCCACAGGGCCCTCAGGCTTCTCAGGCTGTGGTTACCGCACTAGTTGCCACTCAACCTGCACAACCAGCTAGAGGTGGTGGTCGGGCAGGTTGAGGTCGCCGTAGAGGGGGAGGCTAGGCAAGATGTTATGCTCTTCCTACCAGGACGGAGGCAGTTGCATCAGACTTAGTCATCACAGGTATTGTTCCGGTTTGCCATAGAGATGCATCAGTGTTATTTGATCCAGGCTCCACTTATTCCTATGTATCATCTTACTTTGCTCCATATTTAGGTATATCCCGTGATTCTTTGAGTTCTCCTGTCTATGTGTCGACGCATGTTGGAGATTCCATTGTTGTTGACCATGTGTATCGGTCATGTTTAGTTGTTCTTGGTGGTTTTGAGACTAGAGCTGATCTATTATTGCTCACTATGGTAGATTTTGATGTTATTTTAGGCATGAACTGGTTGTCTCCCTATCATGCTATTCTTGATTGTCACGCCAAGGTAGTGACGCTAGCTATGCCAGGTTTGCTTTGGATTCTAGGGGTACATTGTATTGTGTTCCTAGTAAGGTGGTGTCTTTACTTAAGCCACAACAGATAGTTAGGAAGGGGTGTGAGGCATATCTAGCCTTCGTGAGAGATGCCAGTGTTGATACTCCTATCGTTGAGTCAGTTCCGGTAGTGAGGGATTATCTAGATTTATTTTTGGCGGAACTTATGGGCATGCCGCCCGACAGGGATATCAATTTTGGTATTGATTTGTTATCGGGCACTCAGTCCATTTCTATTCCACCATATCCTATTACCCCAATAGAGTTGAAGGAGTAGTTGTAAGAGTTGCTTGATAAGGGCTTCATTCGGCATAGTGTGTCACCTTGGGGTGCTCCGGTCTTGTTTGTAAAGAAGAAGGATGGTTCTACGTGCATGTGTATTGATTATCGACAGTTGAACAAGGTTACAGTGAAGAACAAGTATCCATTGCCACACATTGATAACCTATTTGATCAGTTACAAGGTGCCAGAGTGTTCTCAAAGATTGATTTGCGGTCATGCTATCATCAGTTGAAGATTTGGGAGTCGAATATTCCAAAGACTATCTTTAGGACTCGTTATGGTCATTATGAGTTCCTTGTGATGTCATTTGGGCTAACCAACGCCCTAGCAGCATTCATGCACTTAATGAGCAGTGTTATGCAGCCCTATCTTGACTCATTTATCATTGTGTTTATTAACGACATCTTGGTGTACTCCCGGAGCCAGGAGGATCTTGAGCAGCACTTGAGGACCGTGCTTTAGACCTTGAGAGAAAAGAAGTTGCATGCAAAAATTTTAAAGTGTAAATTCTGGCTTGATTTGGTTTGGGTCATGTTATGTCGAGTAAGGGGATCAAGGTAGACCCGAAGAAGATTGAAGTAGTGCAGAGTTGGCCCAGACCATCTTCAGCTATAGAGATCTAGCAGTTTCTTGGTTTGGCATGGTATTACCGTCGATTCGTAGAGGGTTTCTCATCTATTGCTACACCTAGGACCAGATTGACCTAGAAGGGTGCTCCATTTAGGTGGACCGAAGAGTGTGAGGAGAGATTTCAAAAGCTTAAGATTTCTTTGACTACAACCCCAATGTTGGTGTTGCCTAAGGGTTTGGGGTCTTACACTGTGTACTGTGATGTGTCGCGTATTAGCCTTGACACAGTGTTGATGCAAGATGGTAGGGTGATTACCTATGCATCTAGACTACTGAAGGTTCATGAGAAGAACTATCCTGTTCACGACCTTGAGTTTGCATCTATTGTTCATGCCTTTAAGATTTGGCAGCATTATTTGTACGGTGTCCCGTGTGAGGTCTTTACCGGCCACTAGAGTCTACAACATTTGTTCAAACAGAAGGATCTTAACTTGCATCCGCGGAGGTGGTTAGAGGTTCTTAAAGAATATAATATCACCATTCTGTATCATCCTGGGAAGGCCAATGTGGTGGCCGATGCCTTGAGTCGTAAGGCAGAGAGCTTGGACAGTTTAGCATATCTACTGGCAGCAGAGAGGCCATTAGCCTTGGACGTTCAGGCCTTGGCCAACCAGTTTGTTAGATTGGATGTTTCGGAGACGAGTCGAGTTTTGGCATGCGTGGTTTCTTAGTCTTCTCTATATGATCGTATCAAAGAGCGTCAGCATGACGACCCCCATCTGCTTGTCCTCAAGGACATGGTTCAGCACGGCAATGCTAAGGAGGTCACTATTGGGGATGATGGTGTGTTATGGATGCAGGGCAGGCTATGTGTGCCTAATGCAGATGGTTTGCGTGAGTTGATTATTCAGGAGGCTCATAGTTCGCGATACTCCGTTCATCCGGGTGCTGCTAAGATGTACAAAGACTGGAGGCAGCACTATTGGTAGAGGAGGATGAAGAAAGACATAAAAAGGTATGTAGCTTGGTGCCTAAATTGTCAACAGGTGAAATATGAGCATCATCGACCAAGTGGTTTTCTTCAGAAGCTAGAGATTCCAGAGTGGTAATAGGAGCGGGTTACTATGGATTTCGTTGTTGGACTCCCACAGACTCAGAGGAAGTTTGATGCACTATGGGGTATTGTGGATAGGTTGACGAAGTCAGCTCATTTCATTCCAGTGGTGATTACTTATTCTTCAGAGCAGCTGACTAAGGTTTATATTCGCAAGATTGTAGGACTTCATGGCGTGGGGGTATCCATCATCTCTGATCGGGGTACGCAATTTACACCGCGGTTCTAGAGGGCAATACAACATGAGTGAGGCACACGAGTTGAGTTGAGTACAACATTCCACCCTCAGACGGACGGACAGTCCGAGCGCACTATTTAGATATTGGAGGATATGCTCCGTGTATGTGTGATGAAGTTTGGGGGTTCTTGGGATCAGTTCTTACCGCTTGCGGAGTTTTCCTACAACAACAACTACTAGTCGAGCATTTAGATGGCTCCGTATGAGGCCTTGTAAGGGAGGCAGTTTCGGTCTCCAGTGGGTTGGTTTGAGCCGGGTGAGGCTAGGCTACTAGGTACAGACTTGGTTCAGGATGCTTTGAAAAAGGTTAAATTGATTCAAGATCGACTTCGCACGGCCCAGTCTATACAGAAGCGTTATACGGATCGGAAAGTTCACGATGTTGCATTCATTGTTGGAAAGAGTATCTTGCTCCGGGTTTTGCCCATAAAGGGTGTTATGAGGTTCAGGAAGAAGAGCAAGTTGAGTCCTAGTTATATCAAACCTTTTGAGATTCTTGAAAGGATTGGAGAGGTGGATTACAAGTTGGTACTGCCACCTAGTCTAGCTGCAGTTCATCCAGTATTCCAGTTTCTATGGTCGAGAAGTATCACGGTGATCCGTCTCATACGCTGGATTTTAGCTCAGTCTAGTTGGACAAGGATTTATCTTATACTGAGGAGCCGGTGGCCATGTTGGACAGGCAGGTCCGAAAGATGAGGTCGAAGAATATTGCTTAAGTGAAGGTTCATTGGAGGGGTCAACTAGTCTAGGAGGCGACCTGGGAGACCGAGCATGATATGCATACCCGTTATCCTCATCTTTTCACCACTTCAGGTATGTCCCTATACTCATTCGAGGATGAATATTTGTTTTAAGAGGGGGAGGATGTAACGACCCAGCCGACCGTTTTGAGCATTTTAGCCCCGATCCCCTATTTATTACCCCCTCTATGTTGTATTATGGTTATGGGATTTACCAGGGGTGTTTGGTTTCGGTTTCGGGCGAGTTTCGGAGTGGAATGAGACATATAGTCCATAGGTGGAGCTTTAAGTTCAAAGAGTTGACTGTAGTTTGACTTTGGTATAGATGACTCCTGGATGGAGTTCTGACAGTTCAAATAGCTCCATATGTTATTTTAGACTAAGGAGCGTGTCCGTATGTTTATTTGGAGGTGCGTAGGTCGTTTTGGCTTTAATTGGTGAAAGTTAGGAAATTTAAGGTTTGGAAGGTTGGAAAGTTTGATCGGGAGTTGACTTTTTTGATATCGGGATCAAATCCCGATTTCGAAAGTTGGGATAGGTTCACTATGTCATTTATGACTTGTGTGCAAAATCTGAAGTCAATCAAAGTTGTTTTGGAATGAATCGACATTGGTTTAGGAATTCAGACGTTCATGGTTTCATAGGCTTGAATTGGGGTTGCGATTCATATAATCGACGTTGTTTGGCATGATTTTTCTCCTCGAGTAGGTCCGTTATGTGTTTTGGAACTTGTTGGTATATTCAGACGGGGTCCCGGGGGCCCAAGGTATGATTTGGATTGAATCCAGATAAATTTTGGACTTAGTCGCATTGCTGAAGTTTCCAGCCATCTACTGTCATCGCACCTGCGGAGGGATTGGCTGGAGGTGCCGACTCGCAAAAGAGAGCAGTTGATCGTAGAAGTGAAACTAGCTTTGCCCAGCTAGGACCATAGGCGCAGTCCATATTCCGCAGGAGCGGAGTTGTGTGAACATGCGAAGGACCGTATGTGCGGTCGAAACTTCGCAAAAGCGGGCTCGCAAGTGCGAACCATTGTCTGAAGAAGCGGAATCCCTGGAGTTAAGTAGGAACTTCACTTGCTATGGTTTTTTCTCAGGTGTTGCATCGCATATGCGACCCTTTGCCCGCAGAAGCGAGGTCACTGGGCAGAAAATAGGGAATTTCGAGGGTTTGATTTCATAATCCATTTTGGACCTAGAGAGCTCGTCTTGTGGCGATGTTTCGGCAGATTTTCAAGAAAAACTTTAGGGGTAAAAAATCCTAACTCGATTTTGGTTAAATTACACGAATCTATTGTTAATTTTATCATTTAATTAGTGATTTGAGTTGGAAAATTGGGGAAAATTGTGAAAACGTCTTAGGCTGAAATTTTGAAATTTGGAAGGCGATTTGAGGTCGGATTTGAGTAATTCTTGTATGGATGGACTTGTTATCGAATGGGTGTTTGAATTTTATATTTTTGTAGGGTTCCGAGATGAATTTTTAATTCTTTGCAAAGATCATAATTTTATTGTTCGAATTAGTTTCCTATAGTTTATATTTATAGTATGACTTGTTTTGTCTAGATCCGAGCCGTTTGGAGTTGGATTATCGAGAGAAAGGCTTACTAGTGGATTGAGTTAGCGTGATTTGAGGTAAGTGTCTTACCTAACTTTGTGTGGGGGAATTATCCCTTAGGATTGGTGTTGTTTGCGATAACTGTGATGTGTGAACGCTGTGTACGCAAGGTGACGAATGTGTGCATGAGCTAAATGTGGAAATTACCGATTTTAGCTATATAGATTCCTTTCATGCCGTAACTGAGTTACCTTCACATGTTATAGTCATCATTTCTAGTCTATTTTCACATGCTCTACTTATCTTATCTCTTACTTGTTAATTGCTCTAAATGTTTAGTTGAAGTTCTTGTTTCCCCTATTCCATATTCATTATGTAACCGTTAAATTCTTTACTAGAAGTTGTTATTCTTGGAATATCTTTTTGATGAAAGAAGCATTGAGTTGTAAAGGCCGTGATTCACATTGAGGCAAAGTGTTAAGTTGTGAAATACTATTCTGTTGAGCTATTCACTCCTGGTTGATATTTGCTGAGACTCTTGTGCACATTGTGGTTGAGCCATGGGCTTTTTATTGTGAAAACATTGTTACTGTTGATTTCTTTGTCAAGCTGTGATATTGGGCACTTGAGGTGCGAATTGTAATACGTTGTGATATTGATATTCATGCAGTGGTATAAGGTTTTAGGGTTGAAATGCGTGCGGTGAGATAAGGTGGACTTGATACGCGTGGCTAGTTGTCACGCCCTGAACCTGGGGGGCGAGATCGGCACCCGGTGCCTCACCTATCCTTGCGTACCAACTTGCGACTAAGGGACTCTGAACATATAATGTCATACTTTGGCCATGAGCCACATTGCAAGACAATTGCGAATGCTGACTAAACATCAATATAATGTTGGATCGACAAGGCCGTCATAACTACTACAGCTGGCAAACCAACAAAATATACATAAAAGGCCTACAAGCCCAACATACTGCACTAACTAACAGGACATGTCAACAAGCCTCTACTGATAGATATATTGTGATCGGAACAGGGCCCCGACCTACTCATATCATATATAGAAATATACACAAGATATACATAAAGCTTTAGACCCGGCAACCTCGAAGGCCATGGAGCTTACCGATCAAGATGAACTCGGGCAACACCTAATGAGGTGGTCTACCCGTCTATATCTCTAAACCTGTACGTATGAAATGCAGCGCCCCCAGAAAAGGGGCGTCAGTACGAAATAATGTACCGAGTATGTAAGGCAATATACTGAAAGCTAAAACTAAACTGATAATATAATAACTGAAAGTAACTGGGAGTCAAAGATAATCTGAAGATATGCCCACCTGCTGATACTGACTCAACTCTCTCAATATAGTTAGTAAAATAGCTGTCCCACCTTATAAAGCTCGATATATATAACTGCTCTGTTGTAGTAGGCTCGCTCATAGGCGCTCGACCATACTAGGCTCTGTATCTTGGCCATGCTGGGCTCGCTCATAAGTGCTCGACCACAGTAGGCTCGGTATGTAACTTACCATCTGATCAGAGGTTGCCCAATAGGGGCCTGCCTATCGATTATAGCTCGATGGTAGTGAAAATGCTGTAATACTGTATATATAGACTCTCTCCTCTCTTGACTGGAAGAAGACAATACTCAATTGAATATGAAGTCCC
The DNA here is from genome assembly GCA_000715115.1 of Nicotiana otophora. Lineage (NCBI taxonomy): Eukaryota > Viridiplantae > Streptophyta > Magnoliopsida > Solanales > Solanaceae > Nicotiana > Nicotiana otophora. Next base: position 14,696 of record AWOL01S0113211.1, read on the forward strand.
GATAAGGGAGAATACTGTAACTTATGAGACTAGGATAAAGAATATAAATTTGGGAGTATGAACTTCTCTTTATGCCTCATTATCAAACACATGTAGTTATTGGATCATGCCAAAATGAAAGAAAGGTTTAGCCTTAACATACCTGGACTGATTCTCTTGACAATTTCTCTAACACACGTTAAATGCGGCGAAACATGTAACAGAGGATCGNTTGCGGCGAAACATGTAACGGCGGATCGAAGTAGGGAAAAATCCGTATGATATTCTTGAGAAAGATTGCACCGTGTTCTCTTAGAATTACAAATCTCGTTGCTATTACACAACATAATATCATATGAATATTTGTTGAAGCAAAATCACATTGCCAATCTATCTCACTTTGTAAATTTGATCATAATCTTGTGTATGCCTTTTTGTTGATGCTTCATCCGTATGTTTGCTGACATTTCGCAAAGTCATAAGACTCTTTCACTTTGTGAATTTTGAAAGGCTTCCTTAATAGAATTTTTTCCACCCAAAAATGAGATATAGATGTAAGTAGTGCCACCACCTCCTTAGGCAAGATATTGTTGGCAATTTGCTGCTAAACCTTCATGATCCCACGTGGATTATTGACCCCCCCCCCCCCCCCCAAATAATTATCCAAATCTTTAGTTAAATAATTATCCACAAAATTCAATTAAAAGTTAATCTCCCACTTAAAAATCTATAATTACCTAATTATCCACATAGTTAAGAATTATCTCAAATTATTTAAAATACTACTCATTTTGACACACCTTATACCCTTCACTATCATGGTCATGTGTTACCTTGTATGACACTAGTCCATAAATACGAGGTATTACAGCTTGGACCGTATTTTATCTCAAAATGTCCAACTTCGACGAAATTCACTTTCTTCGATTCGCTTACCCTCTCACCTTCCCGAAATAGCGTAATACTTATAATCGCAAAATAATCTCATTCCCTAGCTTACGTCGATTAATCTTACGATGAAACGTTAACGTACAAAAATGCGGGATACAACATCTCATTTATGAGCTTTCATCAATTTACTTATGGCGTACTTTCACGTATGAAAATAGGGGGTGTAACATCATTCCCCCCATTGGAACATTCGTCCTCAAATGTTGACTGATGCACTTATTATCTTAATAATCTATGACTCTTGTGAATACTTTAATACTCTCCCTGCCATCTAGGCAATTGTTCTGTGAATAAATCCAAAGTCCAGGGTATTTCCAACTGTAGGTATTTTTCTCACACCACAGACTGTGATCAGAATTTTTCCAATCTCGTAACTCTTACTACCTTCTATTATGCAGCATGTACGACTTTTTCCCTTGTATGTGCGTCTATGTGACTCTTCCTTCAACTTTTAGCCAATCTCTAGGCCTCACTTTGGAAAAATATACAGAACTTGACAAGATGTCCCTCTGGGCATCTATAGGTGTACTGAAGTTCTAGCTCGATACTTTGTCGAACTTACGACTATTGTTATATCTTGTTTCATAGCCCCGGTTATCCAGCCGTGTTACTGTACTGCATCTAGGTAGGTCATACCATAACTCTTACTTCGATTTATCGTTACTGCGACCTGCTACCAAACTCTAGGTTACTCTCATTGCTTATCCTATATAAATATAAGTTCTTTACCGCTTCTTCATTACCGTTCATCTTAAGAATGATTGCCTAATCTCATCTCATACTTTGTAACTTTTATCCATCCAATATTGATTCACCTCAATGTTGATCTGTAATCTACTACTAATAACTTGAAATCTCTTACGTAATACATTATCCCTAGGACTTACATCTCATCGGGAAATATCTGAAGTGATTAGACTGATCCACCTAGGGGCGATACTATACTTCCATAACCCTATTTTACAGCATCCCAATGTGATTCATCCTACGTGGGTATTTTAATCCTATACAATTTATGAAATCCACCCCCCCCCATTTTTTGTTCTTCAATTCATTACTCAATCGAAGGCTCAAACGTCATCCTTTATCTATCACAATTACAACCTTATTTTACTACCAAGACATCATTCTATGTCTTCTAAATGCTACTAGTCTTAGACTGCTTTGAGTTCATTCAGGCTATACTGAGCTTTCTATAACTTAGAGAACCCATTAGCTCTCTCTCATTTTCGTGGGCTTAATCCCGAGTGTTTATCCATTATCATCACCTTCTCGCTCGCCCTTTCTTATCTTTACTCCTGTTTTCCTACAATCTTGTCGCTCTACCATTCTTTAGCTTGCGACCCGTACATATCCATTTATACTTCTTACAGCCTTCCTTTAACTTCCTTGCACCATAGAGTTCCTTGTGTTATTATGGAACATCAAGCGAGACATCACATCGTCTGTAACTTTTCTTTTACTCTCTTAACTAGACCTCTCGATACTAGAAACCATAGGCTGCAAGATATGCCACTGATGATACCGCTATCATTCCTGGATATTGAATCCCCGTGTTTCTAGCCTTCTATCCGAAATATGGACTATTCACAACCTTCTGCATTTGAGTATCTCGTACGTTGTTCACCTTTACCTTACTTACCTTAAAGTCTCGCATCGCATCTTCTATCTCCTTCATGACTTCCCTTCCATATAGGTATAATTCACATCCACAACTTGAACTTCTATTATAATTCTTGCACCTCTTTACATGATTCGATGAGAGCTTTATACTGACTTCTTATGAGGCTAGTATTCTTCTAACTGGATCTATGATATTAAGAGTGACTCTGCAATGTTCTTAATCACGATTTCCATAATTTTCTGGGTCCAATAATCAAACTTCTGATTTACTTAGTTGATGTATCTCCTTAGGTTCCTATTTCCTCCGATCAACCTTTATGTAGGCTTAAGCTATCTTCTAATCTGCGACTCATGGTATTAGTTATTACGTTAGCCCTTCATGGACGCTATAGAATATCCAGGATACAATCTTGTAACAATTTAATCCTTTGTTTATGCCCTGGGTTCAATTCTCTCTTTTAACTTATACCGGAGTCTTCTACGTCTGTATGATTGTCAACATATATGTTGCATATATAAAACTCCAAACTCTTAGGTGTGTTCATAACGTAACTAACTCTGAATCATTGATCGAATAATTTCTTTTGTTCCTTCTCAGCTTTCTTTAAATGTAAGATATTACTTCTTCTGGTCGTTCTGTCGCTTGTTGCATGCCTACTTAGCTTATCTTAGATCCCACACATGCCATAATGTTTGTACCACTCATACGATCTCAAGTATTACTTTTGATTTTACTTCCCGTTCATTAGCCACGGTAGGTGACACTTTATTATGGAGTGCATACAATGTTGTTTTGATACTGTTGTTATAAGACCATTTCCTTTATAGGTCACTGAGTTTAGGATGATGCCTTCTTCCTTATTTTCCTTAGCTAGCCTTTCATTGTAGTACTTAGGGAGGACCCTTTAACTCTTGTAAAACAGTGAGCTTATTACATTGTATACTCGACGGACCTTTTGATGTCCTTACTTACCTATACTTATCTATAGTTACTTACCTCCACGCCCTTGTGCTTGTAGGGTTGCTTTTGAACTGATATTTTGACTGTCTTCACAGTGACACTCTCTTTTATTTTCGTAACACTCATACGATACCTTTTTAACTTCCCCAACACCTATATGAATATATCTCAAGTATTATAATGTCATAACTGCGAGACTGAATTCCCTATGTTGGGGTTCACTCTGTTTATCTTGCACTATCTATTGATTTTTCTGTATCCTCTTATCTAGCCATAACTAGGCTCTTCCTGAATCAACTACTAACCACTCGTTGGCCCACTCTCATATCAATATTCTGTGTACTCTTTCTTGGGTTATTTCCTTTGTCTTAAGGTACCTCTTGCACTGGCTCCTTATTTATCAATAACATCCCAAGCAGGAACCCTTACTTCCTTTCCTTGACGTCGTGTTTGCATAATGTTCTGGAATCGTAGCATATCTATAGGATTTGTATAAGTGCAATTTCGTCCCTTCTCATTTTTATCACATTCTTTCTTTACCATTCCATAATTACTAGAACCACTTAATTCTGACTTAATATCACGTCACTCCATATTCCTCCCTTTAGGGGAGTACTAAGAGTTAGAGCTACGACTATCTGCCTATAGATGTTATATCTCTTCATTTTTGGCGTCTTTGCACATCATCAATGACCCTTACTCGCCTTGCGGTAATCCTTCTGTACCAAGGATAATAAAATTCCTTAATCGCGAGGGTGACACTTAGTGTAACTGGCGCACATAGTCCCTTAAGCTTAACTTTGCTCACATTGTTTGCTTTAGGGAAGCGTCTTCCTAAATGACCTTTAAAGGTTATTCTTCTGTCGTCCATTCTATTCTCACCAAAACATAATCTCTGGAATTCTTGTGATGCCGGATATTATCAAATAATTCAATCCCTAATTCATGTTTAGTTTATCTTGTTCACCAGCCCGTACTGATTCCTATTACTCTAGGGTCTAACATTTCCTTCTGGTAGTCGCGTTGGAGTCACAAACGTATTTTTCGAAATGAGGATATGACTTTATGGCCTATACTCTTTTGTTGTCTCAAGGACTGTCACCTCTCGTATTTTCCTTCACTTGACTATAGACTCTGTAGTATCATCATTTGTTTGATCTACCGTTGTCATCCATGTATCACATCTTACTCATAATGCTTCATTAAATCTCTTCTTATTTCCCTGCTAACATTTCTTTCTATCACTTTATTCTGAAAACTTCAACAAGACATTCTTTTGCTTTAGCTCCCCTTGCTCCATCCACTGGCTTTTCGGGTTGCCTAACATNTAATACTTATAATCTCAAAATAATCTCATTCCCGAGCCTACATCGATTAATCTTACAACGAAATATTAACGTACGAAAATGCGGGATGTAGCATCTCATTTCTGAGCTTTCATCAATTTACTTATGGCGTACTTTCACGTATGAAAACATGGGGTGTAACACTAGTAGGGGAACTACTAGAAGTCATGCGGTGTGATAAAACGCGGGATGCTATTTCGGAAAAAGTATTTTCAAAACTACAATGCAAGGCTCCCCCGGTGATATAAGGAAAGGTTGTGAATTATTCTTGTGATTTGAGACTTCGAGGCGGTACCTCGATAGTGACTCTTATTGGTATTTCTCTATTGATGCACTTATCTTTGGTTGTTTGTTTCCTTACCATATCACTCATTGTTTTCTTCGTGTTGCACTATTTGCTTTAGTTCCGTATAGCTAACCTTGATATCTTATTGTTGTTTCAATTTCATTGTTATCATTACTACACTGGCATACACCTGTACAGTTTTTCTTATTTATTCCATTTGGGTCTTGACCTAACCTCATCACTACTCTACCGAGGTTAGGCTTGGCATTTACTAGGTACTGTTATGGTGTACTCATGTTACGCTTCTGCACATCATTTATTGCAGATCCAAGTACCTCTTGTCAGCCCAGGTATTAGCGGGAACTCGGCTGTGGAGACTTTAAGGTATACTCGATGGACCTTTTGATGTCCTTACTTGCCTATACCTATCCGTAGTTACTTACTTCCACGCCCTTGTGCTTGTAGGGTTGCTTTTGAACTGATATTTTGACTGTCTTCACAGTGACACTCTCTTTTATTTTTGTAACACTTATACGATACCTTTTTAACTTCCCCAACACCTATATGAATATATCTCAAGTATTATAATGTCATAACTGCGAGACTGAATTCCCTATGTTGGGGTTCACTCTGTTTATCTTGCACTATCTATTGATTTTTCTGTATCCTCTTATCTAGCCATAACTAGGCTCTTCCTGAATCAACTACTAACCACTCGTTGGCCCACTCTCATATCAATATTCTGTGTACTCTTTCTTGGGTTATTTCCTTTGTCTTAAGGTACCTCTTGCACTGGCTCCTTATTTATCAATAACATCCCAAGCAGGAACCCTTACTTCCTTTCCTTGACGTCGTGTTTGCATAATGTTCTGGAATCGTAGCATATCTATAGGATTTGTATAAGTGCAATTTCTTCCCTTCTCATTTTTATCACATTCTTTCTTTACCATTCCATAATTACTAGAACCACTTAATTCTGACTTAATATCACGTCACTCCATATTCCTCCCTTTAGGGGAGTACTAAGAGTTAGAGCTACGACTATCTGCCTATAGATGTTATATCTCTTCATTTTTGGCGT
>AWOL01S0113233.1:0-20333 GCA_000715115.1 Nicotiana otophora
CCGCCTCTGATAAATCATGATAAAGAGATATGGTTCATAACACGAAACACGAAAAATAAATAAGAAAAAAAAGAAAAAGAAAAAAACTAAAACATAAAACTTATGGTGCATTAGTCCTTAAGCCTCTATTGATGAAAATGTTCTACTTACACAATATTCTGAAATCAATAGGATTGTCAACATTTTTCTGAAAAGGATACTTTATAGTAAAGATAGACTTATTTGACTTATTTGTCAAGATGGGCTTCTTTGACTTAGTTGGCTTATTTTGAGCAACTTGGATGGTGCCACCAGAGTTAAATATGTTCCTGAATGGTGACTTCATGACCCCTGCTGGTTTCCTTTCTCTAGGGATCAATTCAGGTGTGTCATGATCAACAACAACTATACGATCTTCCTACATAGTAGCAATATATTTTTACACTCCTAAACAATCACCATATACAATATTTTGATCGAAATACTTTTGGGTGATTGCAGTTATTTGAGCCTCGGCATCACTAGGCATCACTAGTCCACCCATTGTCCTCACCAACTTGCTCACAACTATATTTACCAACAACTTGTACAGAATCCTCCACCAAACTCCCCATATTAGCAGTATTTTTCTTAACTACTGCAATATTAAGTATACTATCACCATCTACATCATTTTTGTCACAAAACATCTGAGTGATTGCAGTGATTTCAGGCTCGGCATCCTCAATCATGGCTTCGTCATCACCAACTCCTCACTACTTTTACCAGCTTCTATAGAATCCTTCACCACACCTTCTATAACATTAACAGTTTGCTCTAGACTTACCTCAGTGCCAACTTTTTTCTTTACAACTTCCTCACTGCCAATATTTTTCTCCATAACTTCCTCACTACCAAAATTATTCTTTGCAACTTCCATATCGCCAAAATAATCATTATGAATATCACCAGTATCATGATGGCCATGACTATCATGATGGTCATCATCTTTTCTATCACCCTGTTTAGGAAAAATATACAAAAAGTTGTAAAGATTATAATAACAGAGAAAAATAACAAATAAGCATAGTCATGAGAATACCTTTGAAGCACCGCGTTCACCTAAAGCTTTAAAAACCTTTTCAAATGAGAAAATCATTAACTGCTCCAAAGACGAAACCTTGTCGTTTACCTATAAAAGAAAAAGTGAAACCGAATATAAATTAAGTCAGAACTGCTCAAAGCCAAAATAGACCTGTCCTTGTTGATTTCACTTCTCAGAAGTTTCAGCTCATTCTCTCTTGAAGTCAAGTTACGGGACTGTGGATCCGCATTCTCACTGTTTATAGGTTGTGATTCTATTTTATTTTTGGGGTGCTTCTTAACATTCTTTTAAGTCGAATGTTGAAATCATCAACATCATCTCTTGGATTAACTTCAGCTACGACTCCAGATTCGATATACATCTCATTTTCATCTTCATACACCGGGACAAAATCATGCAATTCAAGCCTTGTTTGTTCAACATTTGTTGGGGCAATATTACCAAACACCAACTACAAATTAAAAAAAAACTTAGCAATCATGAAATTTTAAAAATAAAAATAAAAGACAACCAATATATTACTTGTAGAAACTATACATCATACAGTTAATTGATATTATATATATTAAAGGTATAAAATATTTATCAAAACTGTATAATTTATGCATCAGAAATGTATAATTTATGTTTCAGAAATATATAATTTATGTATCAGAAGTAAATTCATATGTATTGCTACAAAATGTTGTAAACTAAACAAAAATATTTTTTACCTGCTCCCGACTTAAAAGAAAAAATTCTTTCCTCAACCTCTTGAAGGTCACCTTCTTCTTTACAATCCAGTTTAGTATGCTTGGCACAAGATCTCCAATCCGGTAAGCGAGGTTTTTGCGAGTATATGGACAGCATTCATAAAACCAACACTGGAATGCCAAAGGCAAACCACCATATCGGTACATCTCTCTCCTACTATGAACCCTATCTTTCATTGACTCCAACGTAGCATTGAAAATCACTTTTTCTCAAGGGAAAGTCTCAAAATCACCAGATTCAATTAACAGAAAATCATTCTTTGTTATGAAATCATCATTCGTAATAGAAAATAGGAAACTGTGAATGAAATACAATACTGCAATCTTTAATGCGTCCTCATCAGATTTCTACATTTGTTTTAAGAAACAGTCAGTTAACAATTTCTTAGACACTTTTGACATGCTTGGAAAGTACAATTCCATCAACCGACTCGACTGGACAGATTCATAATCCTTATTGGGATCACCATTATACTTTAAACCTGTGATAATACAAAACTCTGCAAGTCCAAAGCACAACTTGGTGCTATTCACTTTAATCCATAACTCATCATCTTTAGGTGACACCACTTCCCTAAGCAATAGTAAATGGATAAGTTGATTTTGTATAAAATAATTCAGGAAAATCCACAAAATAACCAAAACATATTCTTCTAAATATCTCAATCTGCTGATCATCCAAAGTATCTTTTAAATTTTTACTATACTGCAGTTTGTATGCACACTGATATGAGTACTATAATAATTACCCAAAGGAACATAGTAATCCCCAAGCTGCAGACAATACAAAAATATAAATATATATAAGCTTCATAACAATCACAAATATGCACTTTACAAAATTAAGTATACACTATGTGGATAAATGATAAACTTTATATACAAATTGCACATTACTTATTGACTTGATACAAATTGTATACATTACAAAAAAAAAGATACATTTTATATACAAATCTGGAACTGCTATATTGGATAAAGTTTCTACATACTAAAATAAACTAAGCGCACACAAGTCATATTTATATCATTAGAAAATACCTTCAAATCAGATGAGCTAGAATATTTTTGATCAATGTGAACTTTTCTCTTTTTTAATGGAACATCATCCCATCCCTTTTAGCCTTCCTTTTAGAACCTTTACCCTTATCCTTCACAACATCCTTTCCCACCATTTTAATCTTTCTTTTTGAACTTGTGCCTTTTCCAACGACTACACGCTGAGCAGTTTGTGACTTCGTTACTCTATCGCTGACAGTCCCGCTATGTGAACAATTCCTTCTATCAACGGGGGTACTTTGCATTCCTTTAATAGCGGTATTTTGCATTGCTTCAACAGATTTAGGGGTTGCATGTCTCAAATCGCACCCAAATTCTGGTAAATCTTCAAAATTGTCATCATCATTCCTACTGAAACTAGGGTTATATTTCACTAATTTACCAGCTAATTTCATAGAATTTGGAGATGCCCTAAACTTTCTATTTTTCTTCAAAGACTTCTTTTCTTCTATTATAGACTCGATTATGAACAAAAATCGAAAAACCTACTGAAATTTTGAGTTACATTGAGAGTAAGACTAAAAATGGTAAAGCTGTGTTAAAGAGAACCGAGTACAAACAAGGGAACCAAGTACAATAGGAAAAAACGTGAGTGATTTAAAAGTGTGGGTGAGTCAGTGTATTATAGATTGGGCTATGAAATGTAATATGTTTGGCCCGGAGGGACATTTCGGGTCCATAGAAAAAATTATGGGCTATTAAAATTTTGAAGGGCTATACATGGTAGTTTTTCCTTATTCATTAAAACGTAATTTGGAATTGAAAGGTTTGGGCTTTTGGACGATGTTATGGGCCAGAAACCAAAATCGATGCCCTCTGCTCGGGCTATCATTTAAATTTTGTTGCAAATATAGCCCCTGGAAAATTACTCTTTCGGACAACATTATTTGTTCAAATATTGCTCAACCTTGCACACAAAATATTAGATTATTGGCCAACATTTGCTATAACATTTAAAATTTCAAACTGCGGTCTAATGTTTCTCATAATATTTTAAGTTTGCTCAAACAGGGTCTTTAGACTTGGTCTAAAAGATCCATAACTAAGTTATGATAACTTACGAGAGAAATGAAAAAAGAATGATCATGTAATAAACAAATTCTGAATGATTGCACATGGGTTTCTATAGTTTTGGGTTGGAAAGCTGAACCACTGACTATCAATTTTGCCTTAATACCATATTCTATCTTTTTTTAAAATTGGGGTTGTTCGCAACAAATTTTCATCGTATGGAAAATAAACTGTAACAACAATAATATGAAGAAAAAGAGATTTTATTGATAAATATTTATGAGTATAATTCTATATTATCCCTTGATTCTTATCTATGAAATTCTCCGTGATTCGAGGGCTTGAGAAGCGTCTTTCTCGGTTGATCTCCGGGAAGAACTCCGTTGATCACTCCTTTGTTGAAGAACTATGCACTTGATGATTGATCTCTCTGTTTGCGGATGCCTTCACCAATTGCGGAATGCTCTTCGCCGACTCTCTGAATCTCCCCTGAGAGTTATGTAACCCCTCTATTTATAGTTGTAGAGGATGGACAATCCAGCTACATATGAACTCTCTTACTTGATTTGATTGGCTCCGGTGAGTCATCAAACTTATCACATAAGCTATGTCATAAGCTTGCTTGTGATTGGTCAAGACATGTCATTTTAGACACTTGGCAACTCTTGATTGGTCTAGATTGCCACATCATTTTAACACGTGGCGTCACCTTATTGGCCTGGAGTTTGACTGGATATGCCATGTCACTTGACACATGGCATGAGTCTGGGCCTTAAGATGAAATGGACCTTGGGTTTAAAAATATTAAAATGGACTTATTTAATTTGTAAAGTCCAAATTAATTATTCGCCCCAAAGTAATTTAGAATTTAATCCAAATTTTTTATGGACTAAATTCAATAATTTTTACTTGTCTACAGATGCCTCCTACTTCAAGCCTTGTCGCAATGTAGACTTGTCGAGTCTTGATGACGAGGTTTGAAGTACCGGTGAATAACACAATCCTTTGAATCCACCTCTAATATTTTCTTGAGACTTATTTCAAAGTGTGGTTTGAAGAGATTGACTCTTGATTTCTTGTAATGCTAAATGGATAAATATCCCAAGTCAATATTATATTCTTGCAATTCGATTTGCCTTACCTGCTTCCAAGCCCAAAATTAATGCACGTTGAGACACAATCAAGAATTGTGATAATTTTGATTCTTTAAAGAAATAAAATTTTATCACTTTAAGAAACTTACAGCTCATGCACTTCTAATTAGAGTGGTAACACCTCCCTTAAGCATCTATAAATAGATAGGAATTGGGCCCTCAAAATACATGACAAGAACAGGATCACCACGCGCTTGGGGAAGAAAATCGCAGTCTTCGAAATCTCTAGCCAAGTATATGTTTTTTTTTTTGGCATAATATATGGTCTTTTTTTGCTTCTTTTTATTTCCTGTTCTTGCCTTAATTTTTGCAACGTACTACTATGCCTTTTGTTTTCTTATAGATTTCTACTATAAAACAATAGTGGGTTACTCAGGTATGGATGAGCCATCCTTAACCGCATTGGTTACACAGAGGAGTCGTGCCGTAAGCCCAATGATTATAGAGAAGAGTCATGCCGCAAACATATTGATTACACAGAGGGGCCATGTGATTTAGATTAGCACGTCTCACGGACATATATCCGATCATGATAAGCTTGATATTACCGCTAACATAATTTTTTAATGACGACAAAGTATTCAGAGGAAACATCGCAGTAGGGATGTACGACGCTAGGGCGGCCCCTAAACTCAATAGAGATCAACCAGAGCACCAAAGAGCTTCGTGCACTAAGCATCGTAGGCTCCCGCATCTCTCTTCCTTTTTTTTTGTAGGCTTATGAGGACATGACAACAAAGGCTTTATATGCCTTCACAAGCTGTGCTCGCTCGCTCTAATGGATGATGCTCGATTTTGTGATGTAAAGTTGTTCATCTTGTACCATTGGAGACTTCCGTTCAGCATCCAAATTGGAGAGGACTAGGCATACGGAACTGCTATTCATCATGATGAATTAAACTGTATGTCACAATGTTCTCCGTGTTGATTTGGAAAATCGCGTTGTCAGCCTCGGTGTCTATCATGCCGAATCAAAGTTGTAACGACCCAACTTGTCATTTTAAGAATCTATGCCTCATTTAGATACTTAAGGTCCCGAGCAACTTCGTAATACGTATTATGACTTGTGTGTGCAGTCGTTTGATTTTTCGAAGATTCAGAATTTAAATTGAAAGAACAATTCTCATTTTTGAAGCTTAAATGAAAAGAGTTGATCGGAGTTTGACTTTTGAGCAAACGACTCTGGAATGGAATTTTGATAATTCCAATAGGTCCATGATGATTTCAGACTTGGGCGTATGTTCAGGTCGAGTATCAGGTGGCCCGGGAGTATTTCGGCACCTATTACTGAAGGTTGGCATTTTTAAAGTTTAAGAATTTCTTAAGTTTGGGTTGAAGTAGATTTTGATGTTATCGATGTCCGTTTGGGATTCCGAGCCTGGAAATAGCTCTGCATGGTGATTCTAGTCTTAGGGAAGCATCCGAATGTGGATTTGGAAGTTTGTAGGTCATTTCGGGGTCAATTGGCGAAAGTTGGAAATTTGAAGGTTTTTGGGAAGTTTGACCGGAAGTGGACTTTTTGATATCGCGGTCGGATTTTGATTCCAGAAATGAGAGTAGGTCCGTAATGTCAATTATGACTTGTGTGCAAAATTCGAGGTCAATCGGATTTGATTGGTTATGTTTCGGCGTCGAATGTAGAAGTTTGAAGTTCTAAAGTTCATAAAGCTTGAATTGGGTGCGATTCATGGTTTTGATGTTGTTTGATGTGATTTGAGGCCTCGAGCAGATTCGTGTTATGTATTGGGATTGGTTGATTAGTGTTTCCATTATTGTTATTTGTTTTCCTATTATTTTTGTATACTATATTGCACATGTTATTAGACTGTACCTCGTCACTACTCCACTGAGGTTAGTCTTGATACTTACTGAGTACCGACTGTGGTATACTCATACTACACTTCTGCATATTTTTGTGCAGAGCCATGTGTTGGAGATATCGGACTCGGACAGAGTTAAAGTGTGATCGCAAGGATTCAAGGTAGAGCTGCTTGGTCGTCGCAGTCCCTTGGAGTCTTTCTATTTTATTGTACTGTTAATTATTATTTTAAGAGTATTGAGTATTCGATCCTTGAGATCATTCCATATATTCAGTTAGAGTTCGTGACTCGGTATTATCAGTCTTGGGAGGTATTTATATTTGTTTTCACTTTTGGTTTCGATTATCTATTTAAAAAAAAAAATTGGCTTGAATTGTAATTATAATCAGCTTACTTAGTCTTAGGGACTAAGTGCAATCACAGCGCCTGTGGTGGGATTTTGGGTCGTGACAGAAGCATTGTGCTATTTGCATCGTATCCGCAGACGCAGAAATGTCGTGATATGGCACCGATATCCATTAACCGAGTTGATCGTCGTGCTACTCGCACCATATCCGCAAAAAGTCATGTTGTTGGCACCGAGGGATCCAAAATCTTTTCTTATTTTTGTAGGTTTTCAAGAGAGTGCAGCATCAACTTGGTACATCCCTTCTTACGGCTCGACGAGAGACATTTAGAGTAGTCCTAAGCGAGCTTGATCGGCGAGACATATCCCCACTTTGCAACCTGTGAGTGAGAACATGGTTCATCTCAGCCTTGCGGCTTGGCAAGAAAAAGGTTTGGAGCTGGAGCGATCGTATTCCATCCTTGGTGGGTGATTACTTGGCGCACCTTTGTAAAAATATTCATTCCTTGATGTAGGAGTGATGAAACCTCGAGCCGCTTACTTTTGAAGACTACAAACATGAAAGGCTGCATCCTATATAAAATTCACAAATAAATTCCTTGAGAATTAGCCAGAGTCGGCTTTTGAAGCTGATATACATGTCTGATATTTTGACTTTACAACATTGTATGCTGTCATTAGAACGTACATATCTCAAGCTAGGAAGTTCCAAATAATAAGCCGTCTGTGCTATTGGAAAGAAGACTAAGAGATAAGAAAATCCTCAAAATATCGTAGAAGTATTCCTTCCAAATTGGCCGCAGAAATTTCTTGAAATTGATTTGGACGTCTGCCATACTCGTTTTTTCGGCTTTGCTCACTCTCGTCGAAGAATTCAAATTGCGATCCATTTATGCCATTAAAAAGTAAACTCAAAGACCTGTAACATATATTAATTTTATGGCATAACACCTTTTGAGCTGGAAACAGAAAATTCTCAAAATCGACCTAGCTGCAGTAAACTCTCAGATTCGTGTAGTTCCCGGCGAACAGTTTGTATCTTGAGCTAGGAGCCTCCAAATCACAAACCGTTTGTGTTGTTTGAAACTAGACATCCAAATCTACAATATATAAAATGTTAGAGGCAAAATGTCTTCCATATAGACTGCAGTAGTTTTCTAAAGTTGATCCTGTCGTCCGTTGAGCTCGCTTTCCATCTCTATGCTCTCTGAGTTGTCCAGTGAATGTTGTTATTTTCTTTAATTTGACTCTACCGTCTTGCATATAGTAACTTTAGCTATCATGCTTCACAAATCTTATCTCTTCATTTACTTTTTTTGCAGACTTGCAAAGGAGCTCAAAGGGTCTAGATATCAGACTGAGGTGTCATGCAAGATGCGGAGCCACCCCTTCACCAACTATTGTACTTTATTTGTTGATAGTCTTGAAGTCCATCAATGACGGCTCCTATGCTGATTGAAGATTTTTTTTCAAGAGAGATGACTTCTCATATATGGGAGCTTTAACTAACACTTGCACAAGAGAAGCAAACTATCATGCTCGAGGCCTAACAACAAGAGACATGGTCAAGAGATCATCACAACTACTGACGCCGAGAGACGTACATTGAGAATGTCGTATTAAATATGGAGACGTCATACAGACTTGGAAAAATATTTAAGACGCGTCAATAACAAAGCCCAGTTGACGATCATTTTCATTACTTAGGCTTTTGTATAGGATAATGTTTAATCCCTTTCGCCTCCACATTTTTGGTTGTATCACCTTTGTAACATTGAAGAAATAAAATATATTTTACATTTTAAAGCCAATCGTTTTCTTTTTTATATTTATATATGCCTCTCTACTTGAAAGAGTTAATGTGATGATCCCAAAAGCCAAACCATTTTTTTAAACTCATGCGACTGAACTTAGAATGAGACTTTAAGCTGCCTACGTACCTCGGTGAAAAGGATCAAGTCATAACGTAGTTTAGAGGGATGAGTTTTTTTTTTGATTTTTTTTATGTCCTAATATTTTGCCTAGACCACCTCTCGTGAGGTTTTCAACCTAGCGGACTTTGTTGTTTCTCGGTCGTACACAATTTAGACTCATGCGGGCCAAGAGTGTAGCAACGTGCAGTTTAGGCTCATGCATCAATGAGAGTCATGACTTGCAGTTTAGGCTCGCACGTCGAGGAGCGTCATAACTTGCAGTTTAGGCTCGTAGGTCGAGGAGCGTAGGTGACTTTCATAAATATCCCATTGATCGGACCAACTCTAAGACCATCCTTATCAACAATTTGTATGCGCCACTTGAATATGCTTCCTTCATAACATATGACCCATCCCATTTTGAGGTAAACTTGTCGCATATGCGTTTGTTGAGGATTATGGGTCGTCGAATAGCTAGGACTAAGTCTCCCACTTGGAATGATTGTGGTCGCATTTTCTTGTTGAAGGCTCTAGCTAATCGAGTTTGATAGCACTCCAATTTTTGTTGTGCTTCCAATCTTTTCTCAGCCAATGCCTCTAACGCTTCTAGGCGAAGTTGAGCATTCTCTTCAGAAGTGAGTCCTTCTTGGATTGCGATTCGCAATGATGGAATCTTTTCTTCCAACGGAAGGATTGCTTCTACGCCGTACACCAAAGAGTAAGGAGTTATTTGTGTAGCAGTTCTGAAGGTTGTCCGGTATGCCCACAAAGATTCACCAATTTTCTCATGTCAGTCTCTCATGTTCTTTGCAACAACTTTCTTTAAAAGGTTATCAAGTGTCTTGTTAAAGGCTTCGACAAGGCCATTGGCGGGTGCATTATACATTGAAGACTTATGTTGCTTCAAACCAAATTTCTCGCATAGACTCCTCACGAGCTTGTTGTCAAATGGCGTTCTATTATCCGTGATTATGTATCTTGGTATGCCGTACCTAAAATTTATGTTCGACTTGATAAAATCTGCAACAGTTTCCTTTTTTTGCTTCCTTGAGTGGAACAACTTCAGCCCATCTAGAGAAGTAGACTGTGTCAGCCAATATGTACACCCGTCTCTTTGATGACTTTGGAAGCGGTCCAACAACGTCAAGTTCCCATGCATCAAAAGGCCATGAAGCTACAGTTGGATGAAGAGGCTCTGGAGGTTGGTGGATATAGTTGGCGTGGAATTGACACACTTGACATCTTTTGGCATGTTCCATGCAATCCTTCACCATTGTCGGCCAGTAGTAACCCATCCTTTTGATGCGAAAATGGAGCTTAGGACCAGATTGATGTGCTCCACGTGAGCCAGAATGTGCTTCCTCCATCGCTTGCTGGGCTTTTTCTTTGTCAAGACATCGCAAGAATAATCCTTCAAAAGAGCAGCGAAATAATGTCCCCTTATAGAAGATGAATCATGGTGCCCTTCACTTGATGTCTGTTCTTTGTCGCGGATCCTCAGGTAACTTTCCATGTTCAAGGTACTCTATCAATAGTTGCCTCCAATCCTCTTCTTCAATCACCTAAACAGACGTATGATGACTTTCATTGATTTGAAGATCAAGAAGTCCAGGAATGACCTATCGATGACACACATGTATCTTTGTTGACTCATTCTCTCCAAGTGCCATCGTCGTGCCCAAGTTAGCCAAAGCATCAGCCATGATATTTTCTTCTCTTGGGACATGGTTTAAGAGCAATTGGTCGAATGTTTCGAGTAAACAAGAAGCATATTGGTGGTATGGCAAAAGATCTTTCTTCTTTACATTATAAATCCCCAAAAGTTGGTTGATGATCAGCTTAGAATCACCGTATATCCCCAACTGTAAAATCTTAATGTCTAATGCCATTTCAAGACCGATGATCAAAGCTTTGTACTCTGCAGCATTGTTGGAGCATGTTTCACCTAAAACAAAGGAGAATGGCAAGACTGGTCTTTCTGGAGAGATCAACACAACACCTGTCCTTGCACCGTTCCAACATGCAGATCCATCAAAGAACATTGTCCATCGTGGCGATTCTTCAACGAACAAAATATCTTAATCTAGAAACTCATCAAAAAGCTCCCATTCCACCGGAAGAGGGTGATCAGCTAGAAAATCGGTGAGTGCTTGTCCTTTCACAGCCTTTTGAGGTGTGTATGTGATCTCATATTGGTTAAAAGATATGGACCATCTTGTTAGGCATCTAGAAAGAACAGGTCGAGTCATCACGAACTTCACAGGATCTAATCGAGAGATGAGTTTGATGGTGTATGCTTCAAAATAATGCCTTAGTTTCTTTATTGCATAAAGTAACGCTAAGCATATTTTCTCAATAGGCGTGTAGTTCAACTCAGCTCCTATCAGAGTTCGACTGAGGTAGTACAAGGCTTGTTCTTTTCCTTCATCATTCTCTTGAGCAAGTAGTGCCCCAAGTGAGCATTCTTGTGCCGTAATAGATATATTGACTTATGTATTAATTTGGCTCCGGGCACTCAGCCCATTTCTATTCCACCATACCATATGGACCCGCCGGAGTTGAAAGAATTGAAGGAGCAGTTACAAGACTTGCTTGATCAGGGATTCATTAGACCTAGTATCTCGCCCTGGGGTGCACCAGTGTTGTTTGTGAAGAAGAAAGATGGTTCAATACGGATGTGTATAGATTATCGATAGTTGAACAAGGCTACTATCAAGAACAAGTATCTGTTGCCAAGAATTGATGACTTATTCGATCAGCTTCAGGGTGCCAAGGTATTTTTGAAGATTGACTTGAGGTCTGGCTATCATCAGCTGAAGATTAGGGCATCTGATATCCCTAAGACATTTCAGACTCGGTATGGGCATTATGAATTTCTAGTAATGTCATTTGGGCTGACAAATGCCCCCCAACAACATTTATGGATTTGATGAATCGGGTGTTCAAGCCCTATCTGGATTTCTTTGTGGTTGTATTCATTGATGATATCTTGATTTACTCCAGCAGACGAGGGGAGCATGAGCAACATCTTCGAATTGTGCTTCAGACTTTGAGGGATAATCAATTATATGCCAAATTTTCAAAATGTGAGTTTTGGTTAGACTCAGTTGGCTTTGTGGGCATGTTGTATAGACAGAAGACATAAACATGGACCCTAAGAAGATTAAGGCAGTTCAGAACTGGCCTAGACCTACTTCAACTACAGAGATTCAGAGTTTTCTGGGTCTGGAAGGTTATTATCGCCGGTTCGTGAAAGGGTTTCATCTATAGCAAACCCATTGACCAGACTGACCCAGAAGGGTGCTCCATTCAGATGGTCAGACGAGTGTGAGTTGAGCTTTCAGAAACTCAAGACTGCTTTGACTATGGTGCCAGTGTTGGTGTTGCCCACAGGTTCAGGATCCTACACGGTGTATTGTGATGCATCTCGTATTGGACTCGGTGCAGTATTGATGCAAGATGGAAGGGTGATTGAATATGCGTCGCGGCAGTTGAAAGTTCACGAGAAGAATTATCCTGTTCATGACTTAGAATTGGCGGCCATTGTTCATGCGCTGAAGATTTGGAGGCACTATCTTTACGGCGTGTCATGTGAAGTATTCACAGATCATCGTAGTCTATAGTATCTATTAAACAAAAAGATCTCAATTTGAGGAAGAGAAGATGGTTGGAGCTGTTGAAAGACTATGATATCACCATTTTGTATCACCCGGGAAAGGCCAATGTGGTGGCCGATGCTTTGAGTAGAAAGGCTATGAGTATGGGCAGCCTTGCGTATATTCAAGTTAGTTAGAGACCGCTAGATGCAGATGTTCATACTTTGGCCAATAAGTTTGTGAGGTTAGATCTTTTGAAGCCCAGTTGGATTCTAGCTTACACAATCACTCGGTCTTCTTTATACGAGCGCATCAGAGAGCGACAGTATGATGATACTCATTTGTTTGTCCTTAAGGAACTGGTGCGGCACGGTGGTGCCAAGCAAGATGCTATGGAAGATGATGGAGTTCTGCGGATGCAAGGTCATATTTGTGTTCCTAATGTGGATGGGCTTTGTGAATTAATTCTTGAAGAGGCCCACAGTTCTTGGTATTCTATTCATCCAAGTGCCGCCAAAATGTATCAAGATTTGTGGCAATATTATTGGTGGAGAAGAATGAAAAAGGATATAGTTGCATATGTAGCTCGGTGTTTGAATAGTCAGCAAGTTAAGTACGAGCATCAGAGACCTGGTGGTTTGCTTTAGAAGTTAGAAATTCCTGAGTGGAAGTGGGAGCGTATCACTATGGATTTTGTTGTTGGACTCCCATGGACTTAGAAGAAGTTTGATGTAGTATGGGTCATTGTGGACAGGTTGACCAAGTCAGCACACTTGATTCCAGTGGCAATTACATATTCTTTAGAGCGGTTAGCTGACATTTACATTCGTGAGATTGTCCGCCTTCACGGTGTGCCCGTTTCTATTATTTCAGATCAAGATACGCAATTCACCTCGCACTTCTGGAGGGCTATATAGCATGAGTTAGGCACGCGGGTTGAGTTGAGTACAACATTTCATCCACATACAGACAAACAATCAGAGCGCACTATTCAGATATTGAAAGATATGTTTCGCGCATGTATTATAGATTTTGGAGGTTCTTGGGATCAGTTCTTGCCACTTGCAGAGTTTGCCTATAATAACAGCTACCAGTCGAGCATTCAGATGGCTCCGTATAAAGCATTATACGGGAGGCGATGTTGTTCGCCAGTTGGCTGGTTTGAACTGGGAGAGGCTCGGTTGTTGGGTACTGATTTGGTACAGGATGCCTTGGATAAGGTCAAGGTTATCCAGGATCGACTTCGCACAGCTCAGTCTAGGCAAAAGAGTTATGCCGACCGTAAGGTTCATGATGTTGCATTCATGACTGGAGAAAGAGTATTGCTCCGGGTTTCACCTATGAAAGGTGTAATGAGATTCGAAAAGAAGGAAAAGTTAAGCCCTAGGTATATCTGACCTTTTGAAATTCTTGAAAAGGTGGGTGAAGTAGCCTACAAGCTTGCACTACCACCTAGTTTATCAGCAGTTCATCCGGTGTTCCATGTATCTATGCTTCAAAAATATCATGGTGATCCGTCCCATGTGTTAGATTTCAGCTCAGTCCAATTGGACAAAGATTTAACTTATGAGGAGGAGCCGGTAGCTATCCTAGCCCGACAGGTCCGACAGTTGAGGTCAAAAAGTTATTCATCAGTTCGGGTGCAATGGAGAGGTCAGCCAATTGAGGCAGCTACCTGGGAGTACGGGCCAGATATGCGGAGTAGATATCCTCACCTTTTCACAAGCTCAGGTATTTTTTTAACTCCGTTCGAGGACGAACGTTTGTTTTAGAGATGGAGAATGTGATGACCCAATACGTCATCTTTAATTTTAAATATTTATTTCTATGTTCTGAGACCTTGAAAAGCACTATTCAGCATTCCTCGACATGCATGCGTAGTCCGTAAACTTTTTTGGAAAGTTTTTATATGAAAATTGGATTAAAATATAAAATAGAGCTTTAAAACTCAACTGAGTTAACTTCAGTTAATATTTTGAGCCAACGAACCCAGATCAGTATTTTGATAGTTCCGGTGGGTCCGTATCATGATTTGGGACTTGGGCGAATGCCCAAAATCGAATTTGAAGGTCCCTATCTCAAATTATCGGCATTTAACGGAAACTAGAAATTTAAAGGTTTAAGAATTTCTAAATTTGGTCATAATTGGGTTTTTGTTGATACCGGGTCCCGATTTAGATTCCGAGAGTTCGATTAGTTTTTTAACAATATTTATGACTTACGAACAAAATTTGAAGTTATTCCGAGGTACGTAGGCACGTTTTCCGTTAGTTTTTGAAAAAACAAATGTTTGATTTTATAAAGCTTGAATTTTTAAAGTTTGATCGGAGATTTGACTTTTGAGCAAACGAATCCGGAATAGAATTTTGATAATTTCAATAGTTTTGTATGGTGATTTCGGACTTAGGCGCATGTTCAAATTTGGATTTGGAAGTCCGTAGGACAATTCAGCGCATTTTGGCGAAAGTTGAAAAATAGAACATTTTTGAAAAGTTTGACCGGAGATTGACTTTATTGATATCGGGGTCGGAATTCAATTCTGAAAATTGAAATAGCTCCATTATGTCATTTATGACTTGCATGCATAATTTGAGTTCATTCCAAATTGATTTGGCATGTTTCGGCGCGAGTTATAGAATTGAAAATTTCATAAACTCATAAGTCTGAAACGACGCACGATTTGTAGTTTTGCTATTGTTATGTGTGATTTGAGACCTTGAGTAGGTCCATAATATGTTTTGAGACTTGTTGGTAGGTTTGGACGGGGTCCCGAAGAGCTCGGGTGAGTTTCGGAATGGTTTTGAACCATTTTAGGTCATTTTTAACTGCTGGATTTTGACACTAGTGTGCGAAATTTCTTATGCGTAGAGCTAGCTTTGGAAGCTTATATCTCGCAATCTATAAGGAATCTGGAAATTATCAAAACATAAAAGTTGTAGTCCTTTGATTTTAGTTTCCATAAAGATAAACCATACATCATTTGGATATTTATACAGAAAGTTATGATCGATTGACTAAAGGCTGATAATGCAGCTTTTGTTTGCCTGGCAGTGTGCATCGCCAAAAATTTTAGATGCATAGGGCTGACTTTGGAAGCTTATATCTCGCAATCTATAAGGAATCTAGAAATTATCAAAACATGAAAGTTGTAATCCTTTGATTCTAATTTTCAGAAAGATAAACTATTCATCATTTGGACATTTGTACAGAAAGTTATGAAAGTTGTGACTTGCCTGGACAGAATATATATGTCCGGAGTCCGACAGTTTTGTTCTTTTTTAGAGTTTTAGACCTTGGTTTTGGGAGATTTTAAAGGCATTTTTCACGAGTTTGAGTTGGGTAAGTATTATTTATACGAAATTAGTTATATTTCATGATTCCATACTCATTTACATCATGAATCCGTAAATTTATGGAAGAAAAATCAGATTTTTATAAAATCTTCCAAAAACAAAAATTTAAGATTTGAAAGCCAATCTGATATCGGAATTCGATAGTTTTTATATGGTTGAACTCATATCGGAACGGGTGTTCGGATTTCGTGAGTTTTTTCTGGATTCGAGTTGGGTCCCAATGTCGGTTTTTGAAATGAATTTCGGATTTTAATCCGGAAAATTAGTATTAATTTTTATGATTCGTGTTGAGAATATTGAATTGTTTGTGACTAGATTTGAAGCTTTTGGACATCAATTCGCGAGACAAAGGTTTATTGGAATCTTGAATTTGGTTGCGAAGCAAGATAAGTGTCATGGTTAACCTTGACTTGGGGGAATAGAACCCTTGAATTATTGTTACATGAATTTCATGTGTAACGACATATAGGCGAGGTGACGAGTGCCTATACGTCGTCAAATTGATTGTTTGTACATTTATCTAGAAATCATAAATTATTTTAAATCATAAACTAATTATTATGTTAATTATTTCTCTCATATTCCTTGCTCAATATTATGCCTTGAATCTATGCTATATTTGCTACATGCTTATTTGATTTATGTGACTTAATTGTTACTTGACATTTAGCATACTAAATATTAAATTATCTATTTCCTCCTTAATTTCCACAATTAATTATTATTTGTCATCACTTGTTTCTAAATAAATTATAATTATTATATGTTTGTTGTCTTACAATTTCATATTAATTATTGCATTTATTGGAATAATGTCTTTTATAAGAATTCGTAAATTATATTATTGAGGAGCGGGTTGCACGCCGCAACAGAAATGAAAGTGAATATATTAGAAGAGCGGGTTGCACGCCGTAACAGAATTGATTGAAAGTGAATATATTGGAGGAGCGGGTTGCACGCCGCGACATAATTGATTGAAAAGATATATTAAGGATTGGGTTGTACGCCGTAATGGAATTAAATGGAAATGAATATATTGTGGGATCGGATTGCATGTAGAAACATAATTGAATATGAATATATTGTGGGATCGGGTTGCACGCCCAACGGAAAGTGATTTAAGTAATAATTAGTTATGACTGCCGAGTTGGCTAGATTGTTGATATGATTTACCAGATTAATTTCTATTCATGTTCTCCTATATTGTTGTTATTATTATTATTGCGTATAGGTTAATGTAAGTGACATGCCTTAACCTCGTCACTACTTCGTCAAGGTTAGGCTCGGCACTTACTTGGTACATGGGATTAGTTGTACTCATACTACACTCTGCACTTCTTGTGCAGATACTGAAGTTGGTCCCAGCGGTGTGCAGTAGATTTGCTCAGATTCAGCTATCCATAGGAGACTTGAGGTATAGTTGCATGGCGTTCGCAGATCTGAAGTCCCCATCTACTTTATTTTAGATGTGTATTTCTGTCAAACAGTTTATTTTCATTCACACCCTTATTTGTATTATTCTAGTAGCTCGTGCACTTGTTACACCAGTTCTGGGATGGTATTTAGACATTGCTATTATTATGGTTTACTAATTAAATTAATTTTTTTAAAACAATGGTTAAAATTATTCTAACATTGGCTTGCCTAGCAAGTGAAATGTTAGGCGCCATCACGGTCCCGAAGGTGGGAATTTCGGGTCGTGACACTTTCACGGAAGTTACTTTCACTGCCATAGATTCTTTGGTTTGGTTCTTTGATGAAACATTTTTCTTGAACTCCTTCTAATTAGCAAATGGAGATGCCTTTCCATGGCTTGCGATGCTTAACTCCATGTCGTGAGATCGCGTTGCAAGTTCTTCAAAAGTTCGCGGTTTGATCCCTTGTAGGATGTACAAAAGGCCCCAGTGCATCCCTTGAATGCACATCTCCATAGCAGATATTTTTGAAAGGCGATCCTTGCAGTTCAAACTTAACGCCCTCCAACGATTGATGTAATCCACCACGGGCTCGTCCTTCCTTTGCTTGGTGCCTGTCAACTCTATCATGCTTATAGTTCTTTGACTACTGTAAAAACGATTGAGGAATTCCTTCTCAAGTAGTCCCCAGCTATCAATGGACTCGGGCTCTAGGTCAATATACCAGTCAAATGCGTTCCTCTTTAAAGAACGAACAAATTATTTTACCAAAAGGTCACCATGCATCCTAGCATTGCTACAAGTCTCGACAAAGTGGGCAATATGTTGCCTTGGGTTTTTTTGCCATCAAATTTATGCAACTCTGGTGGTTGATAATTGATTGGCATGGTTAGACAATCAATCCTCTTAGTATAAAGCTTAGAGTAGTACAACGAACTTTGTGATGGTCCGCCATATTGAGCTCTGATGGTGTTTGTTATTATGTCTTGCAATTGTTGGACAGATAACACCGCAACCGAAGTGGATTGCTTTTCCTTCTGAATACTGAGCTTGGCAAGTGATTCCGCAACAACCGTTTTTTGAGAGGTGAAGTCAGGTGAATGAGAAGGGCCATGGCTCGACAGTCCAGGTGCATAGGCCTCGAATTTGTTCATGAGTTGAGCGATTTGAAGGTCTTTGCCATCAACAGACTTCTTTAAGACTTCTATAGTCTGTTCCATCATGACAAACTTTTCGTCCACGTTAGTTGCGTCAGTCATCCAGGCATTGACTTTTGTTGAAACTGGAGAATCCACTAAATCCTCAAATTCACCAAGGTTTGGGGTTGTTTGAGAAAGTTCGTCAAATAGCGAGAATGGGGTATTGCCACCCAGAGATTGTGGTTGCGGACATCATATGAGATCTGCTCTTCTTTGCCATCTCCAAGGAGGCGAAGTATTTGGATCCATCCAAGCCACTAGCATTGAACTTGTTTCGAGTGATTGGGCCAACATGACTGAGCTCGGCGGATGCGGCAGCGATAGCATCTTTGCATGAAACATCATCGCACTTGCGGAAGGTCATTGCAATACTAGATATGAAGTTTGCAGTTTTCAACTTGCAAGAGGAAGAGATGAAGGGCAGAATTAGTCCCACTAGGCGTGCCAAAATTTGGTCGTAACAAATTTTTGTCGTACGGAAAATAAACTGCAACAAAAATAATATGAAAAGAAGAGATTTTATTGATAAATATTTGTGAGTACAATTCTATATTATCCCTTGATTCTCCTCTATGAAATTCTCCGTGATTCGAAGGCTTGAGAAGCGTCTTTCTCGAATGTAGGACGATGCAGACCTCCTTGTGATGTATTTAATTGTCAAGAACGTCGAGCAACACTTTGTTGTTTCGGGTTGATCTCCGAAAAGTACTCCGTTGACCATTCCTTTGTTGAAGAACTATGCATTTGATGATTGATCTATCTGTTTGCTGACGCCTTCACTAATTGCGGAATGCTCTTCGCCAACTCTCTGAATCTCTCATGAGAGTTATATAACCCCTCTATTTATAGTTATAGAAGATGGACAATCCAGCTACCTATGAACTCTCTTGCTTGATTTTGATTAGCTCTTGTGAGTCATCAAACTTATCACATAAGCTATGTCATAAGCTTGTTTGTGATTGGCCAAGACATGTCATTTAGACACTTGGCAACTCTTGATTGGTCTAGATTGCCACATCATTTTAACACGTGGCGTCACCTTATTGGCCTGGAGTTTGACTGGATATGCCATGTCACTTGACACATGACATGGGTCTGGGCCTTAAGATGAAATGGACATTAGGCTTAAAAATATTAAAATTGACTTATTTAATTTGTAAAGTCAAAATTAATTATTCGCCCCAAAGTAATTTAGAATTTAATCCAAATTTTGTATGGACTAAATTCAATAATTTTTACTTGTCTACAGGGGTATTATCACTTTTAGCCCGCGCCAGAAACTATTTTGATAGCCGAAAAAGTGTATAAAATTTGTATATAACATACATAATATATATATACACAATAAATATATAAATTTTATACATTTTTTCGACTGTTATTTTTATAGCGGCTATACAGTGTCATTTTTTCTTCCATGCTATGAAGTTGTGCAACCATTGAGCATTGAGTTAGGTGTGATATTAAAACCAAACACGGGAATAGTCTTACAGTTTTACTAGACTCTGTTACTCCCTTCCTTTGCACCAAAAAATCTAAGGCAACACTAACGTAATCCAGATAACAACACAATCTCCATTTTTGTCCAGTAACCAACCTCCACGTGTCAAAAAGCGCAGCTACATCAGCACACCATGATATCAACACTGACC
>AWOL01S0113234.1:0-11894 GCA_000715115.1 Nicotiana otophora
TAGTTCACATATAATAACATGAAAAGAATTACGATTATATTACATTATTCAAATAAAAAAATACTTTATGTAAGATAATAAAAAAAATATTAATCAGTTTTAAAGTCCAATATAAAGATTTAACAAAAAATTAGGTGCAAGAAAGGGATAACTTTTAAAGTATTAACCATTATTTTACACATAAATTTGCACCTTTTATCCATGATAAAGTTTTCTTGTTATATATTTCAAGATCGTGGTTGATATTTTTATAACTTTTACAAGAACAAAATTTGCAAAAATACTACTTTTACTCATCTTTAGTGGTTGATATTTTTCAACTTCTNTTTTTGATATTTGTATTTGCAGAATCATGAGTGTTACCAAATACTACTTTTCTAGTCTCTCTCTCGCTCCTTCTCTGTTTATCTTCTATATTTTCAAAATATTATATGTCATTTGTTTTAATTATTGAGTGTAATTTTAAAGATATTATATATAAAAATTTACTAAATAGAAAAATATTGTTTGGAGAGAAAGGTAGTTCAAATATAATATGAACTATTATAGTTCACATATAATAACATGAAAAGAATTACGATTATATTACATTATTCAAATAAAAAAATACTTTATGTAAGATAATAAAAAAAATATTAATCGGTTTTAAAGTCCAATATAAAGATTTAACAAAAAATTAGGTGCAAGAAAGGGATAACTTCTAAAGTATTAACCATTATTTTATACATAAATTTGCACCTTTTATCCATGATAAAGTTTTCTTGTTATATATTTCAAGATCTTGTTTGATATTTTTATAACTTTTATAAGAACAAAATTTGCAAAAATACTACTTTTACTCATCTTTAGTGGTTGATATTTTTCAACTTCTACAAGAACTAAACATGGAAAAATTATATTACTTATTTAAAGTCCTAAATACATGATCTTTTAAATATTAGGCATAAAAGTTGTATGATCTATTAATTACTTTAATATCGTTAAAACACAGACATTAGTTTACTTTTCCCTCCACATAGAATCTGCATCCATTAAAAATAATATGAAAGATTTGTAAATATTTAATAAAGTTTAAGCAAGAAAAGAATTTATGTATGGTAAAATACCAATTGATTTAAAGCCCTAAAATTTAGAACTTCTTATCTACCTCAAATAAGGAAGGAATTAATAATCAAAATTATAGTCAATTTTAAATTTCAAAATATTAGGGAATTAATTAAATGATTGTTTTATCTAATGTGAAATCTATTTTTAAAGGATAAAAAAGCGAACGACATTTAGCTAAGGGACTTCGTGCTTTTAATATAATATAGATATAGATATATGTTATTATATTATTAAAGTTATAAAAAATTTATACACTTTTGCGGCTATCGGATATAAATAGTTTCGGTCACGGACTAAAAGTGATCTTTACCCTCAATATTTTCGAAAAACATGGAGGGCCTCTCAAGGGAAAGGCCCCAGGCCTAAACATCCTATAGGCAAACAAGAGTAAAAATAGCATGGGCTAGCCAGTTTTCGGACTGGTCATTTAAAAATAGCCAGCATTTGCGAAGTCATTGAAATATAGCCACTATTTTGCTGCAATAGAGACCGGTCCAGCATAATATACTAGAGTTCGGTGCACCTGTATATGAACTTCCGGCATATTATGCTGGAACTCCAACACGCGGAAAGTTCCAGCATAATATACTGAAGATTCGAGCACCTGTGTATGAACTTCCAGCATATTATACTGGAGTTCCAGCATAAGTATACTCGAACTCCAGCATAATATACTGAAGATTCGAGCACCTGTGTATGAACTTCCAGCATATTATACTGGAGTTCCAGCATAAGTATACTCGAACTCCAGCATAATATACTGAAGATTCGAGCACCTGTGTATGAACTTCCAGCATATTATACTGGAGTTCCAGCATAAGTATACTCGAACTCCAGCATAATATACTGAAGATTCGAGCACCTGTGTATGAACTTCCAGCATATTATACTGGAGTTCCAGCATAAGTATACTCGAACTCCAGCATAATATACTGAAGATTCGAGCACCTGTGTATGAACTTCCAGCATATTATACTGGAGTTCCAGCATAAGTATACTCGAACTCCAGCATAATATACTGAAGATTCGAGCACCTGTGTATGAACTTCCAGCATATTATACTGGAGTTCCAGCATAAGTATACTCGAACTCCAGCATAATATACTGAAGATTCGAGCACCTGTGTATGAACTTCCAGCATATTATACTGGAGTTCCAGCATAAGTATACTCGAACTCCAGCATAATATACTGAAGATTCGAGCACCTGTGTATGAACTTCCAGCATATTATACTGGAGTTCCAGCATAAGTATACTCGAACTCCAGCATAATATACTGAAGATTCGAGCACCTGTGTATGAACTTCCAGCATATTATACTGGAGTTCCAGCATAAGTATACTCGAACTCCAGCATAATATACTGAAGATTCGAGCACCTGTGTATGAACTTCCAGCATATTATACTGGAGTTCCAGCATAAGTATACTCGAACTCCAGCATAATATACTGAAGATTCGAGCACCTGTGTATGAACTTCCAGCATATTATACTGGAGTTCCAGCATAAGTATACTCGAACTCCAGCATAATATACTGAAGATTCGAGCACCTGTGTATGAACTTCCAGCATATTATACTGGAGTTCCAGCATAAGTATACTCGAACTCCAGCATAATATACTGAAGATTCGAGCACCTGTGTATGAACTTCCAGCATATTATACTGGAGTTCCAGCATAA
The DNA here is from genome assembly GCA_000715115.1 of Nicotiana otophora. NCBI lineage: Eukaryota > Viridiplantae > Streptophyta > Magnoliopsida > Solanales > Solanaceae > Nicotiana > Nicotiana otophora. The sequence goes on from AWOL01S0113234.1 coordinate 2,788, forward strand.
GTATACTCGAACTCCAGCATAATATACTGAAGATTCGAGCACCTGTGTATGAACTTCCAGCATATTATACTGGAGTTCCAGCATAAGTATACTCGAACTCCAGCATAATATACTAGAGTATTTTTCAGATTTTGAACAGTGTTTTCGTTCAGATTTATCTTTACATGAAAAGTGGCTAAATTTCGATTATTTTTGAAAGTGTGGCTATTTTTGAATGATCACTTATAAATTTGGTTATTTTTGAATTTCTCGTAAAAATAGTACGGGCTAGCCAGCTTTTGGACTGGTCATTCAAAAATAGCCAGCATTTGTTAAGTCATTGAAAAATAGCCGCTATTTTGCTGCAACAGAGACCGGTCCAGCATAATATACTGGGGTTCGGTGCACCTGTGTATGAACTTCCAGCATATTATGCTGGAACTCCAACACGCGGAAAGTTCTAGCATAATATACTGGAGATTCGAGCACTTGTGTATGAACTTCCAGCATATTATACTGGACCGGTATACTTTGCTGGAACTCCATTATATTATGCTGGAGTTCTAGTATACTTATGCTGGAATTCCNCATTATTTTTGAAAGTGTGGCTATTTTTGAATGATCACTTATAAATCTGGCTATTTTTGAATTTCTCGTAAAAATAGTACGAGCTAGCCAGCTTTCGGACTGGTCATTCAAAAATAGCCAGCATTTGTTAAGTCATTAAAAAATAGCCGCTATTTGCTGCAACAGAGACCGGTCCAGCATAATATACTGGGGGTTCGGTGCACCTGTGTATGAACTTCCAGCATATTATGCTGGAATTCCAACACGCGGAAAGTTCTAGCATAATATACTGGAGATTCGAGCACTTGTGTATGAACTTCCAGCATATTATACTGGACTGGTATACTTTGCTGGAACTCCATTATATTATGCTGGAGTTCTAGTATACTTATGCTGGAATTCCATTATATTATGCTGGAGTTCCAGTATACTTATGCTGGAACTCCAGTACAATATGTTGGAGTTCCAGTATACTTATGCTGGAACTCCAGTATAATATACTAGAGTATTTTTCGGATTTTGAACAGTATTTTCGTTCAGATTTATTTTTACATGAAAAGTGGCTAAATTTCGATTACTTTGAAATTGTGGCTATTTTTTAGGGGAAGCAGCATTTCAGGCCCAACGTACCAGAATTTTCAATTTCCAACAATTTCTTCTGGCGCTCACGGTAGCCGAATAAAATCTGAGATGCAAGCAAGGCAATTGTGGCCTTNCTACTTTGAAATTGTGGCTATTTTTTTAGGGGAAGCAGCATTTCAGGCCCAACGTACCAGAATTTCCAATTTCCAACCATTTCTTCTGGCGCTCACGGTAGCCGAATAAAATCTGAGATGCAAGCAAGGCAATTGTGGCCTTATGAAGTACAGTATACGAAAGGCTGTAAGGAATTGAATGGGAAAAAATAATATTCTAACTAATGATCTCGCATCAAATTCCATTGTTTAATTAATTGTTTGTTGTTTAGCAAAATAATATGTAGGAAAAAAAAATGGAATGTTTACGTTCATTTTGCTCTAGTTTGTAAATTTCCTACCATGTACTATGCTAAATAATTATGCTACGGCTATCACTTACTTTAACTCAACTGTGAACTTACTCATTCTTAGAAATCACAGAAAATTTCTTAAAATCACATTAGTGGAAAAGAAGAAACCAAGAGCCCACTTAACTCTTTTTATCTGACCTCACATTCTGCATGGCTAGAAAGAAACAGAATCAGTTGACTCTCGAACATCCTCAGATATGATACAATCTAGAACAATTTGCGGCCATGGTAGCAAGACTTATGACTACCTTGTATCACACTCAGCAGTGAAGGTGTGCGTAGTTGCCCTAGACTATGTCCAACGGGTCCTTCATCTTGACAAGGGGGACAGTTTTTGGGGTCAATCTCTGTGACAAGGCAGCTAAAGGAAGAAACTCTTGCGCAGCTGAATGTAGTAAAGCCAGGGATAACATCAAACAATGCTACCATTGTGCTGGTGCGGGCAGCTTTGCCAACAGAGAATGAGAGTGAATTCTGTCACATCTTTGTTCTTATATGAGTACCTTTAACTAGAGTGCTGCAGGGAAGGGGTCGAGGAAGTCGTGAAGCATTTTCAGCTGGTTGAAAAGAGATATTCGTAGAACTTCATCAAGTGGCAGAACAAAGATACAATCCTTGTTCTGGCTCTCTAACGCTGCATTAATTATCTCTGCCCATATCAATGGAGCTTTCCTAGCCTGAATCCTTCAATTAAGACAAATCGTTAGCCATAAAAAATAACTTGTGATTGATTGCATGCAAATTTGCTAGTGTCTCGTAGTGTGATTGACACTGATTTTTTTAACAGTAATTGGGAGAAGTATAATTAAATTGTACCATCACAAAGTTATCCTCTCTATCTATCTGCTCTATAAACAATCTGCATAATTTAATTGTTAAAGCTTTATTATTGTGGCTTGCTTATATTATCATTAATTATCTGATCACAAAGCACATGAAAATGACAACTCGCATATGAAGTGTTTGTTGCATCTACAAGTTCGTTTTCTTGGTCGGTCATTTCGTAAACTTAAGGATGATTATAGGAAGGTGCTTTGGTACTAAGGAGACATTGGATGCTTTAGAAAAAAAGGCTATTAGCTCAAAACATGTTGCTAATGTATATTTTAATTATATGGTACATGAGATCTTGAAAAATTAGAAACATCTTCCATTAGTTAATCACATATACATGTGATCCAAGTTTTTCCGCCTAAATGGGCGGGTTTTGCTGGATTATAACAAGAAAATGAAATATCTCTAAGTTTGGTCCCCTCTCGGGTCCACAGGGCTAGGGTGGCTACAATAAGCAATGTGATCTTAATTCTCATTGATTCTAACATATGAAGAGACAAAACTGAGGGTAGTCCTCCTAATTCAATAACTCACAAAATTCAACTATCTGATGTTGGCCTTGACCTAAGCATTATCATTAATTTTTATGCAGTTGCCACAGTGCACATGTCAATTTTTTCTTTTCCCAACGAACAAATTGTTGAGAGTTTCAGCGTGCAAGAAGATGGTAGTTCCAATTTTATGTATAAATACACCAACACGAAAGTATTACCTTCAAAATTGAGTCCAAAATTTAGAAGAAAAATGGATAGCCCAATTCCATCATTGACTAAAAAATTGGACGGCAAAATTGCCATCATCACAGGAGGAGCAAGTGGTATCGGCGAAGCCACCGCACGACTCTTTGCTGAACACGGCGCAAAAGTGGTAATTGCTGACATCCAAGAAGAAAAGGGTCGGTCAGTAGCGGAATCCATCGGCTCCAGTCACTGCATTTTCATCAAATGCGACGTCACAGACGAGCAACAGGTCCAATCCTTGGTACAATCAACGGTGGAGATTCACGGTCGGGTCGATATCATGTTCAGTAATGCTGGAATTGCAAGCACCAACGACAACGAACAAGACATCCTAGGTTTTAACCTGGATGCATTAGACAATCTATTCGCGATAAACGTTCGGGGATCGGTGGCGTGTGTGAAGCACGCGGCGAAGGCCATGGTGGAAGGTGGCGTGAAAGGGAAGATAATATGCACGGGGAGCGTGACGGCGACGATGGGAGTAACCAAGCAAATAGATTACGCAATGTCGAAGCACGCAATACTAGGATTGGTGAAATCTGCAAGTAAAGGACTGGGTAAGTACGGTATACGCGTAAACTGTGTTTCTCCTGCGGCAGTGGCAACACCTTTGCTTGAGAAATCAATGAAGATGAGTGTGGAGGAGATAGAGAAACTGTTTGATTCCTTCAATTGCTTGAAAACTGGGGCGGCTATAAAAGCTTCTAATGTAGCTGATGCTGTTTTGTTTTTGGCTTCGGACGACTCACAGTTTGTCACCGGCCATAATTTGGTTGTCGATGGAGGTTTTCATCCTCCTGCCTGATTCTTTCTCGGCCTTAGGCTTGGGCTCTAGTGGTGGTTTTCATCCCAGTTAATTTGGGCTTAGATTTCCTCTTGTATCTTTGTTGGGCTAATGGGCTTGGGTTTGTAAATCTGTCTATTCCAAAATAAGAGAAAGTGAATATGATTGTTTTTTTATTTATTGAATATGATTTCTCCGGTAACAGCTTGATGATCAAGATGTCACAGTTTGTGTACGGTTGAAATTGGGCATACTCGATTTCGTTGGCAGAGGAGTTGCCCCGAGGATAACCTCATGATAGATCCGGCTCGAGCTTGAAAATAGAACATCAAGCCTGGAGATCGAAGTGTTCATTGAGATCGAGGCCAACAGCAATCGAGATCAAGCATGACTGACGTTGATTAAGGCGTAATAACAGAATGACGAGATATTAGTAACCGGTCGAAGATCACGGCGGCAATCCCGGAACAGATCAAATCAAAGCGGTTATTAGTGACAATCATGGGATCTACTTCCGTTATTAGAGTTGAACCTTATTTAGGATTCCTCTATTATATAAAGAGGGATCTCATTCACTTGTAAGCAGAATAATCATTATTCACTGATAAGAATATACACATACACTGCTTTCTTTATTTTACTTACTGTTCATCACTGTTCATCGTTGTTTGTTTTATCCTTTACTGTTCTTATTAACTAACCTCGAGACTATCTCGAATCGAGGTCAAGGCATTGTTTGCAGACCGGTTTGATTTATTTTATTGTCCAATTTATCTATTTAATTCGTTGTTTATTAATTGGTACTGGGTTAAATCACATATCCTTAAAACCACAATATAAGTTTAATTGTTACTCAATTTTTAGGGTAAACACAGTTAAAGAAATTTTAAGCTAAAAGTGATGTCCTTCTAGGGGCAGCGTGGTGGCCAAAATTATACAATCCGATCGAAATTTAGTTCAATTGAATTTCCTCTCCTTTTCCTTGTATTTAAATTAAAAAGAACTCCTACAATTACGGAAAAGTATATTTAAAGAGCAAAATTAATGAAAGATAAATAGGGGAAAACGAAAAATAAATAGAATATATGAGCAATCAAGAATCATAAGGTAGTGCTTATACAAAGACGGAACTAGAGATGAATACTAATGCAATATTGAAGAATCTTTACTTTTTGGTTTTCTTTGCATATTTTACCTCCTATACTAAAGGTATACACTCTATTTATTATAAATCAAAATTATTTTAAAATATTATTTTTTATAACTACCTTTTATAGTTTATATCAAATTATTACCTCTTTCTTTCAATTAACACACGAATTTCTCTTCTTTCTCTCTCTTTCTCTTCGAGCAAAATAGGTCGAATCATAGATACACGAAAGAGAAACAAATCATGAAAGAAAGCCTAAAAATCTCAAAATCAGAAACGTGAAAGTAAACCTATAATCAAAAAAGGAAGCGAAGATACCTTGGGCGACGCACGAGATTGAAAAGAAAGAGGGATTCTTAGCGCGGTAAGAGAGAAAAGAGGAAGAAGCGGTCGAATTGGAAGGTGTAAATTATAATAAAAGAGGTAATGAAGTGATATAAGGAGTCTTGGCCGGAAAACGCCATCTCCGACGAACTTTCTTCTCTTTTTTGCTATTTAGTCACATACAATGATACAAATACATTGTATTTTGTACAAATTTACTCAAACACATTGTATTTTTATTTAAATATTTTTTTTAGCTTGTGTTTTTGTACTTCGAAGGTCTGTATTTTTTTAATACAGCTGAATACACTTGTACAGTATGCATGAATACATGATATAAATATTGAAATACATTGAATACAAACATTAAAATAGAACAGAATATAAACAGTGAATACATTTAATTTTAAAATATAGTAAAATACACTAAATATAAAAAAAAATACAGTGAATACAACCAATGGAATATACTAAATACAACAGTAATAACATGTATTAGGAATAACTAAAATAATGTTAATACAAATACATTTGAATACACTGAATATAAAATAGCGAATACAATAAATACAAACGTTGAATCTAATGAATGCAACAGTAAAAAAAAATTATTGAAACACACTAAATACAAAAGTTATATACAACTGAAAAATCATTCTAATTAGTTGGGTTGATAATGAGGCATGTTAGAATTGATTTTGTTGAGTTATATTAGGAGTGTATCACGCTAATTGATATTATTTTCGTTATTAGATAACTGGACATACCTATTTTTAAGATGATTGTCGTTACTGTATTTATGAATACATGGCGAAAATACATGTGAATACATGCGCGTATAGCTAGACTGCCCTGATTTTAGGCGCTTTTACTGCTGTATTCATGAATACAACATCGCGAATACATATGAATACATGCGCGTACAGCTGGACTGTCCTGATTTTAGGCGCTTTTTGCCGTTGTATTCATGAATACTAATTTTAGGCGCTTTTTGTTGTTGTATTCATGAATACATGACGCGAATACATGTGAATACATGTGCGTACAGCTGAACTACCCTGATTTTTAGGCGTTATTTGCTGTTGTATTCATGAATACAGCAACACCAATACAGCGAATACACTACCGTAACAACTGAATAGTAGCTATAGAAAATAATTATGTATATGATAGCCATAGAAAATTAATAGCCACTAAACAATAGTGGTTTATGAAAATTTCTCTTTTTTTATTCTGCTGCTGTGGTATAAAGGTAGTTTGAAAAAGAACCCAAAAAAAAGGCACGACGAAATTGCAAGAGTGCTGCATGTATTATTTTTGGAAATCTTCGAATAAATACTGGTCATCTGGATTTTTTAAAAAAGATATGAAGAAAATAATATATTTTGGAGAAAAAAGATTTCTCTCTTTTTTGGGAAGATTTTTGAAAGGTTTGTGAGTGCAGGAATATTTTATTTGAATTTTAAATATATTTTTAACAAAACATGTTCCCTCCAAGAGCGGCGAAATGATCTATATGCTTCAACTCCAAATGCTGCATTACGAGTATAAATCTTTTGCAATTGTTAAATCTTTTTTCTTCAAATAAAAAAACTACGTATTATAGTTACAGAAATTCATCCAAAAAGAGGGATGATCGATAGAAATAAATAGAATATAGGAACAACCAAGAATCATAATTTAGAGTCCATAGAAAGAGGGAAATGGAGATTAATAGCCTGTTTGGCCAATTTTCTCGTGCCAAAAGCAAGTGCTTTTTTTTTTTTTAAAGTTGAAGTATTTGGCCAAGCTTTTAGAAGAAAAAAATACTTTTGACGAGAAGCAGAATCAGTTTTGGAGAAGCAGAAAAAGATAGCATCTCTTCAAGAGCACTTTTTTGAAAAATATTTTTGAGAAAAATACACTTAAAAGCAGTTTTTAAAAGTTTGGCCAAACACTAATTGTTGCTCAGAAGTGCTTTGCAAATAAATTAGCCAAACACAAACTGCTTCTCATCAAAAGTACTTTTGAAAAAAATAATTTTAAAAAAAATAACTTTTCAAAATAAGTTGATTTTTGGAGTTTGGCAAACATGATTTATCATTTGTTTTTCTTTGTGTTTTGTTTCTGCTGATGTGTTTATATAGGTATTGTGAACGGAAACAACAAGACAGGTTTTTGGGAGCACTACTATACGGTTTGTCAAATATTATAATATTTGTTATAAAATAAAAATTATAAAATAAATAAATCGAATACAAGTATAAAGAGAGATTGATATATTATTCAACTTCAAACTCATGTACATAATGAACTGAAATCTCTTCTATTTATAGAAGAAAGAAAGATGTTACTCCAAGCTGCTGTGTGCCGCAGGTGCGAGCCAGTGGTCGCAGGTGCGGTTTGGGCGAAGCTAGGCAGTGACTGCAGGTGCGAATGGTTGTCCGCACCTGTGAGGTCGCAAATGCGAAGGTGCGCCGCACGTGCGCGAGTGAGAGAAGAATCTGGGAGCGCAGGTACGAGGGTATGTCCGCACCTGCGAAAGTGCAGATGCAGAAGTAAAGGCGCAGGTACGGAGTCAAGCTAGGCAGAGGGAATGCACAGGTGCAAGGTTTTAGCCGCACCTGCGAGACCGCAGATGCGACGAAGAGTCCGTAGGTGCGGAAGTCGGGGCTGGGTAGTGTCTCCTTTAAAGCGAGGGCTTTGCTCCATCTCATTTCATTTTCGCCAATGGGAGCCGATTTTGGAGCACATTGAAGTGCCATCTTCAATAATCATAATGGGGTAAGTTCTTTCTTCACAATTTCGAGTTAAATACATGAGTTTATATGGATTTGAACATGGAAATTAGTATAAATTGTGGGGGTTTTGGTAGAAAACCTAGAATTTGATATTTTGGATTTTGACCACAAATTTGGGCATGGAATTGGGAATAAATCATATATTTGAGTTCATAAGGTTATGGGTAATGATTATCTTCGAAAATATTTGGAATCCGGGCACGTGGGCCCGAGAGTAATTTTTATCGACTTTTCGATCGGGGTTAGAAATTGCTATAAATTGGATTGTAATGAGTATTCGAGTGTATAATAATGGGTTTGCATAATTATTGGCTAGTTTTGGGGCGTTGTGCATCGGTTCGAGTTATTTGAAGGGCTCGGAAGTCGGTTATGGAACTACGGAGCGAGGTAAGTCTCCTTTCTAATCTTGTAAGAGGGAATTAACCCTATAGGTGAACCAAATTATTGTGTGCTTCTATTTGTGAGGGCTACGTACGCACGAGGTGACGAGAGTCCGTGCGTAGCTACTAGCTATGCCTATGTCCGGGTAGTTTTAGGCTCACATCATACATGGTTGATATTGTTATTGATTTATGTTTATTATTTGCCTTGAGAGGGAGCACGATTGAGTCTGCTTATTAAATATTTTGAAAGGAGTTAAAATTGAAGAACTTAAGATTCAAAAGGTTTCATTTGAACTCGTAATTTCGAACGAAATGAGGAATATCATAAAAGCTGAAGAAATCTATGTGTAACCGCGTCACACATATGATTCGCGAGCGGCGTAATTTCCTTAAAAAGCTACAAGTTGAATTTTCCTTGTTTTGAAAAGAACCAAGAAAGAGATATGATTTTAATGTTAAATTTATATTTGATCGCGTCGCAAGTATGATCCGCGAGCGGGGTGATTCCTTAAATTTAT
>AWOL01S0113235.1:0-11158 GCA_000715115.1 Nicotiana otophora
TAAAATAAGAGGACACCCCAAAGCTTTCACTGAACAACCCTCGAAACATCGCCAAATCCCGAGTTTCCAAATCCTAAAATTAAGAAATGAATCAAACCCTCGACGTGGCCCATTTTCTGCCAGTGAGCTCACACCTGCGAGCCTATAACCACACCTACGGTACTGCTTTTGTGGCTAAGACTCCGCACATGCAGAGTTTAATTAAACTCCCATACTTCGCACCTGCACACTACCCTATGCACCTGCGAATGCCCTTCTGCGCTCAATCGTCCGCTTTTATGGAACCTTGGCCACCTCAGCTTCCTCCTCAAATCTGCTTTTGCGACCACCACACCGCATCTGCGGATGCGCAGGTGCAGCCCTCATCTCGCATCTGCGCTCATATGCTCCCATGACCAAAAGGGAACCTACGCCCTTCTCACCGCATGTGCGAGTATGCACCTGCGGTCTCCCTACCGCAGGTGCGAAACACTAGAACTAGCAACATCAAAAATTGCACAAGTCAAAGTTTCCATCCGTTAAGCATTCGAAACACACCCGAGGTCCCCGGGACTTCAACCAAGCATACCACTCAATCCTAAAACACCATACAAACTTAGTCAAGCCCTCAAACCTTATTAAACAACACTAAAATCCCAAATGATCCTCCGATTCAAACTTAAAGAACTTGAAACTTCCAAATTCGGCAACCGATGCAGAAACCAACCAAACCACGTTCGATTGACCCCCAATTTTGTACATAGGTCATATTCAACCCTCAGGACCTACTCCAACTTCCAGAATAAGAATCCGAGCCCGTTATCCAAAATTCCACTACCGGTCCAAATCTCCAAAAAAATTACTTTCGCCATTTCAAGCTTAAATAAGCTATAGGCCTCCAAAACACTATCCGTAGTCGTCCATAAGTCCAGAATCACCTAACGGAGTTCACGGAACCGACAGAACTCCATTCCGGAATCGTCTTCACACAATTCTGACTATGGTCCAAATCTAAAGGCTTAAACCTCCATTTAAGGACTAAGTGTCCCAAAACACTCCAAAAACCTGAACGAACCCTCCAAGCAAGTCACAAAAGCAGAAATAGATATGGAAGAAGCAGTTAATAGGGGACCGGGGCTATAACGCTTAAAACAACCGACCGAGTCATTACATCCTTCCCCTATAAAAATAATCTTTTGTCCTCGAACGAGCATAAAGACATACCTGAAGTGGTAAAAAGTTGAGGATAGCGGTTGTGCATAACATGTTTGGTCTCCCAAGTCGCCTCCTCGACCGACTGACCCCTCCACTGAACCTTCACGAAAGAAATTTTCTTTGACCGTAGCTTTCGAACCTGCCTATCCAAAATAGCCACTAGCCCCTCAACATTAGATAGATCCTTGTCCAACTGGACTGAGCTGAAATCCAATACATGAGCCGGATCGCCATGATACTTCCAGAGCATAGAAACATGAAACACTATATAGACCCTTGACAGACTGGGAGGCAAGGCAAGCTCATAAGCAACTTCCCCAACGCATCGCAACACCTCAAATGGGCCGATAAAGTGTGGGCTCAGTTTACTCTTCTTCCCGAACCTCGTAACACCCTGCATAGGCAAAACCCGGAGCAACACTCGCTCTCCAACCATGAATGCAATGTCACAAACCTTCCGATCCGCATAACTTTTTTGCTTGGACTGGGCTGTGCAAAGTCGATCCTAAATCACCTTCACCTAATCCAAGGCATCCTAAACCAAGTTTGTACCCAATAATATAGCCTCACCCGACTCGAACCAACCCACTGGAGATCGACACCGCCTACCATACAGAGCCTCATACATCGCCATCTGAATGCTAGACTGATAACTGTTGTTGTAGGCAAACTCCACAAGTGGCAAGAACTGATCCCAAGCACCCCTAAATTCTATCACACAAGCGTGGAGCATATCCTCTAGTATCTGAATAGTGCGCTTTTACTGTCCATCCGTCTGAAGGTGAAATGCTGTGCTCAACTCGACCCGAGTACCCAGCTCCTGCTGTACATCCCTCCGGAACCGTGATGTAAACTGCGTACCACGGTTAGAGATGATAGATATTGGTACACCATGAAGCCTGATGATCTTGCAGATGTAAATTCGAGCCAACTGCATGGAAGAATAAGTAGTCATCACAGGAATGAAATGATCTGACTTTGTCAGCCTATCCATAATCCCCCAAACTGCATCAAACCTCCGCTGAGTCCTTGGGTGTCCAACAACGAAATCCATTGTGATCTGCTCCTATTTTCACTCCGGAATCTCTAACTGCTGAAGCAACCCACCCGGCCGCTGATGCTCATACTTCACCTGCTGGCAATTTAGGCACTGAGCCACAAACTCCACTATGTCCTTCTTCATCCTCCTCCTCCAGTAATGATGCCTCAAGTCCTGATACATCTTTGCGTCACCCGGATAAATAGAGTACCGCGAGCTATGAGCCTCCTGAAAAATCAACTCACGCAAACCGTCTAGATTAGGCACACATTGCTGGCCCTGCATCCTCAATACGCAATTATCCCCAATAGCGACCTCCTTAGCATCACCATGCTAAACCGTGTCCTTAAGAAAAAGCAGGTGGGGGTCATTATGCTAATTCTCCCTAAAGCGATCATAAAGAGAAGACCGAGAGACCACACAAGCCAACAGTCGACTCGGCTCAGAAATATCCAATCTCATAAACTGGCTGGCGAAGGCCTGAACATCTGATGCTAAGGGTTTCTTTGCTGCTGGAATACATGCTAAACTCCCCAAATTCTCCGCACAGCGACTCAAAGCATCGGCCACCACATTGGGCTTCCCCCGGTGGTACAAGATGGTGATATCATAGTCCTTAAGTAGTTCCAACCACCTCTGCTGACGCAAGTTAAGATGCATTTTCTTGAACATATGCTGCAAACTCCGATGATCAGTATAAATCTCACAAGGAACACCGTACAAATAGTGCCGCCAAATCTTCACGGCATGAACAATAGTTGCTAACTCAAGGTCGTGGACATGATAGTTCTTCTCATGCACCTTCAGTTGCCTGGACGTGAAGGCAATCACCCTACCATCCTGCATCAGCATCATGCCAAGACCAAGCAATGACGCATTGCAATATACGATATAAGACCCCGAACCAGTAGGCAATACCAATACTGGGGCTGATGTCAAAGCCGTTTTGAGCTTCTGAAAGCTCTCCTCACACTCCTCTGTCCACCTGAACACAGTACCTTTCTGGGTCAGCCTAGTCATAGGTGCTGGAATGGATGAGAATTCCTCTACAAAATGACAGTAGTAACCCGCCAAACCAAGAAAACTCCGGATCTCCGTAGTCGATGATGGTCTAGGCCAACCCTGCACTGCTCCCACCTTCTTCGGATCAACGTTGATCCCATCACTCGATACTACATGGCCCAAGAATGCCACTGAGTCTAGCCAAAACTCACACTTAGAAAATTTTGAATACAACTTCTTTTCTCTTAAATTATGAAGCATAGTCCTCAGGTGCTGCTCATGATCCACCCGAGTGTGGGAGTACACCAGAATATCGTCAGTAAACACAATGACGAATAAGTCAAGATAGGGTCGAAACACATTGTGCATCAAGTGCATAAATGCTGCTGGGGCATTGGTCACCCCAAAAGACATCACAAGGAACTCGTAATGACCATACCCAGTCTTGAAGGTAGTCTTCGGGATATCTGGCTCCCGAATCTTTAACTTATGATAGCCTGGATGTAAGGCAATCTTGGAGAACACTCTGGCACCCTGTAACTGATCAAATAAGTCATCAATATGAGGCAATGGATACATGTTCTACACTGTGACTTTGTTAAACTGGCGGTAATCAATACATATCCGCATAAAACCATCCTTCTTCTTCACAAATAAGACAGGAGCTCCCCAAGGTGACACACTGGGGAGAATAAAGCCCTTATCATGCATCTCCTGTAACTGCCCCTTCAACTCAGGAGGAGCCATACGATATGGAGAAATAGAGATGGGCTGAATGTCCGGCAACAAATCAATGCAAAAATCAATATCTCTATCGGGCGGCATGCCCGGAAGATCAGCTGGAAATACATCTGGAAAGTCCCGCACTACTGGGACTGACTCAATTGTAGGAGCATCAATACTGACATCTCTCACATAAGCTAGATACACGTCACACCCCTTCTCAACCATTCGTTGAGCTTCAAGAAATGAAATAACTCTGCTGGGAGTATACTCTAATGTACTTCTCCACTCTAATTGCGGTAAGCCAGGCATAGCCAGCGTCACGGCTTTAGCATGACAATCAAGAATATCTTAATGGGGCGACAACCAGTCTATGCCCAAAATAACATCAAAATCTACAATGCTGAGCGATAACAAATCGGATCTAGTCTCAAAACCACTAAGAGAAATCAAACACGACCGATACACGCGGTCCACAACAAGAGAATCTCCCACAAAAGTAGAAACATAAATAGAGGAAACCAAGGAACCGTGAGATATGCCCAAATATAGGGTAAAATAAGAGGACACCCCAAAGCTTTCTCTGAAAACCCTCAAAACATCGCCAAATCCCGAGCTTCCAAATCCTCAAAGTAAGAAATGAATCAAACCCTCGACTTGGCCCTTTTTCTGCCAGTGAACGCACACCTGCGAGCCTACAACCAAACCTGCGGTACTGCTTTTGTGGCTAAGACTCCGCACATGCGAAGTTTCATTAAACGCCCAGACTTCGCACCTGCACACTACCCTCTGCACCTGCGAACGCGCTTCTGCACTCAATCGTCTGCTTCTATGGAACCTTGGCCACCTCAGCTTCCTCCTCAAATCCGCTTTTGCGACCACTACACCGCATTTGCGGATGCGCAGGTGTGGCCCTAATCTTGTATCTGCGCTCAAATGCACCCATGACCAAAAGGGAACCTACGCCCTTCTCTCCATATGTGCAGGTACGCACTTGCAGTCTCCCTGCCGCAGGTGCGAAACACCCGAACTAGCAACATCAGAAATTGCACAAGTTAAAGCTTCCATCCGTTAAGCATTCGAAACACACCCAAGGTCCCCGAGACCTCAACCAAGCATACCACTTAATTCTAAAACACCATACGAACTTAGTCGAGCCCTCAAACCACATTAAACAACACTAAAATCACAAATCATCCTCCGATTCAAACTTAAAGAACTTGAAACTTCCAAATTCGGCAACCGATACCGAAACCAACCAAACCATGTCCGATTGACCTCCAATTTTGTACACAGGTCATATTCAACCCTACGGACCTACTCCAACTTCCAGAATCGAAATCCGAGCCCGTTATCCAAAATTCCACTACCGGTCCAAATCTCCAAAAATTTAACTTTCACCATTTCATGCATAAATGAGCTATAGGCCTCAAAAACACTATCCAGACACGTCCCTAAGTCTAGAATCACATAATGGAGGTCATGGAACCGACAAAACTCCATTCCGGAATCGTCTTCACATAGTTCCGACTACGGTCCAAATCTAAAGGCTTAAACCTCCATTTAGGGACTAAGTGTCCCAAAACACTCCAAAAACCAAAACGAACCCTCCAAGAAAGTCACAATATCAAATATAGATACGGAAGAAGCAGTTAATAGGGGATCGGGGCTATAACGCTTAAAACACCCGGCCGAGTCATTACATCCTTCCCCTCTAAAAACAATCTTTCGTCCTCGAACGAGCATAAAGACATACCTGAAGTGGTAAAAAGATGAGGATAGCGGTTGCGCATAACATGCTTGGTCTCCCAAGTCGCCTCCTCGACCGACTGACCCCTCCACTGAACATTCACGGAAGCAATGTTCTTTGACCGCAGCTTTCAAACATGCCTATCCAAAATAGCCACTAGCTCCTCAACATAAGACAAATCCTTATCTAATTGGACTGAGCTGAAATCCAATACATTAGCCGGATCGCCATGATACTTCCGGAGCATAGAAACCTGAAATACTGGATGGACCCCTGCCAGACTAGGAGGCAAGGCAAGCTCGTAAGCAACTTCCCCAATGCGTCGCAACACCTCAAATGGGCGATAAACCGTGGGCTCAGTTTTCCCTTCTTCCCGAACCTCATAACGCCCTTCATAGGCAACACTCAGAACAAGACTCGCTCTCCAACCATGAATGCAATGTCGCGAACCTTCCGATCCGCATAACTCTTCTGCCTGGACTGGGCTATGCGAAGTCCATCCTAAATCACCTTCACCTTATCCAAGGCATCATGAACCAAGTCTGTACCCAATAATATAGCCTCGCCCAGCTCGAACCAACCCATTGGAGATGGACACTGCCTACCATACAGAGCCTCATACGGTGCCATCTGAATGCTCGACTGATAACTGTTGTTGTAGGCAAACTCCACAAGTGGCAAGAACTGGTCCCAAGCACCCCTAAAATCTATCACACAAGCGTGGAGCATTTCCTCCAGTATCTGAATAGTGCGCTCGGATTGCCCATCCGTTTGAGGGTGAAATGTTGTGCTCAGTTTGACCAGAGTACCCAGCTCCTGTTGTACATCCCTCCGGAACAATGATGTAAACTGCATACCATGGTCAGAGATGATAGATATTGGTACACCATGAAGCCTGATGATCTAGTGGATGTAAATTTGAGCCAACTGCATGGAGGAATAAGTAGTCATCACAGGAATGAAATGATCTAACTTTGTCAGTCTATCCACAATCCCCCAAATCGCATCAAAGCTCCGCTGAGTCGTTGGGGGTCCAATAACGAAATCCATTGTGATCTGCTCCTATTTCCACTCCGAAATCTCTAACATCTAAGGCAACCCACCCAGCCACTGATGCTCATACTTCACCTGCTGGCAATTTAGGCACCGAGCCACAAACTCCACTATGTCCTTGTTCATCCTCCTCCGCCAGTAATGGTGCCTCAAGTCCTGATACATCTTTGCGGCACCCGGATGAATAGAGTACTGCGAGCTATGAGCCTTCTAAAGAATCAACTCACGCAAACCATCTATATTAGGCACACATTGCTGGCCCTGCATCCTCAATACACCATTATCCCCAATAGTGACCTCCTTAGCATCACCGTGCTAAACCGTGTCCTTAAGGACAAGCAGGTGGGGGTCATTATGCTAATGCTCCCTGATGCGATCATAAAGAGAAGATCGAGAGACCACACAAGCCAACAGTCGACTCGGATCAGAAATATCCAATCTCACAAACTGGCTGGATAAGCCTAAACATCCTATGCTAAGGGTTTCTTTGCTGCTGGAATATATGCTAAACTCCCCAAACTCTCCGCACGAAGACTTAAAGCATCGGCCACCACATTGGGCTTCCCCGGGTGGTAGAAGATGGTGATATCATAGTCCTTAAGTAGTTCCAACCACCTCCGCTGACACAAGTTAAGATCCGTTTGCTTGAACATATGCTGTAAACTCTGATGATCGGTGTAAATCTCACAAGGAACACCGTACAAATAGTGCCGCCAAATCTTCACGGCATGAACAATAGCTGCTAACTCAAGGTCGTGGACATGATAGTTCTTTTCATGCACCTTCAGTTGTCTGGATGCGCAGTCAATCACCCTACCGTCCTGCATCAGCATCGTGCCAAGACCAATCCATGACGCATCACAATATACGATATAAGACCCCGAACCTGTAGGCAATACCAATACTGTGGCTGAAGTCAAAGCCGTCTTGAGCTTCTGAAAGCTCTCCTCACACTCCTCTATCCACCTGAACACAACACCTTTCTGGGTCAACCTGGTCATAGGTGCTGCAATGGATGAGAATTCCTCTACAAAACGACAGTAGTAACCCGCCAAACTAAGAAAACTCCGGATCACTGTAGTCGATGATGGTCTAGGCCAACTCTGCACTGCTTCCACCTTCTTCGGATCCACCTTGATCCCATCACTCGATACTATATGGCCCAAGAATGGCACTGAGTCTAGCCAAAACTCACACTTAGAAAATTTTGAATACAACTTCTTTTCTCTCAAATTATGAAGCACAGTTCTCAAGTGCTGCTCATGATCCACCCGAGTCTGGGAGTACACCAGAATATCATCAATAAACACAATGACGAATAAGTCAATGTAGGGTCGAAACACATTGTGCATCAAGTACATAAATGCTGCTGGGGCATTGGTCACCCCAAAAGACATCACAAGGAACTCGTAGTGGCGATACCGAGTCCTCAAGGCAGTCTTCGGGATATCTGGATCTCGAATATTTAAGTAATGGTAGCCTGAACGTAAGTCAATCTTGGAGAACACTCTGGCACCCTGTAACTGATCAAATAAGTCATCAACACGAGGTAATGGATACATGTTCTTCACTGTGACTTTGTTCAACTAGCGGTAATCAATACACATCCGCATAAAACCATCCTTCTTCTTCACAAATAAGACAGGAGCACCCCAAGGTGACACACCGGGGAGAATAAAGCCCTTATTATGCAACTCCTGTAACTGCCCCTTCAACTCAGGAGGAGCCATATGATATGGAGGAATAGAGATGGGCTGAGTGTCCGGCAACAAATCAATGCATAAATCAATATCTCTGTCGGGCGGCATGACTAGAAGATCAGCAGGAAACACATCTGGAAAGTCCTACACTACTGGGACTGACTCAAATGTAGGAGTATCAATAGTGACATCTCTTACATAAGCTAGTTACGTGTCACACCCCTTCTCAACCAGCGTCACGGTTTTAGCGTGACAATCAAGAATGGCATAATGGGGCGACAACCAGTCCATGCCCAAAATAACATCAAAATCTACCATGCTGAGCAATAATAAATCGACTCTGGTATAAACACCACTAAGAGCAATCGAACACGATCGATACACGCGGTCCACAATAAGAGCATCTCTCACATGAGTAGAAACATAAACAGGGGAACCCAAGGAACCGCGAGATATGCCCAAATACGGGGAAAAATAAGAGGACACATATGAATATGTAGATCCTGGGTCAAATAATACCGACGCATCTCTATGACAGATTGGAACAATACCTGTAATGACAGATTCAGAAGCAACTGCCTCTATACGAGATGGAAAAGCATAATACCTGTCCTGATCTCCCCCTCAAGCTGGCTGAGCAGGTGTGGCGGTAGCTGGTGCTGGAATCATAGCCTGAGGACCCGGTGGAGCACGTGGCGGCTGAGAAGTCTGTGGAGGTGTGACCCTCCTAAGTCTGGGGCAATCCCTTACCATATTGAGGGTGTCGCCATACTCAAAACAACCCCTCGAAGGGCGTGGCTGTTGTGACTAACTAGGGCCAGGTCTGTTGGACTGGTCGCTAAAAGCACCCCGAGCAGGAGGCACACTAGATACTGGCGGTGCATAATAAGGCTCTTGGGGCCTAGAATGGACTAGAACACCACTGGCGGCTGGAAGAGCCGAATGTACAGGGCGACTCACATAGCCCCAACCATGGCGAGCTACTGGGGCACGAGTTGCAGAATAAGAACCAGTCTCTTGAGACCTCTTGGCCTCTCTCTCCTCTCGATCCCGGGCAAGCATGCCCTCCAATATCCTAGCAATACTCACAACCTACTAGTAAGGAATATCCATCTCTACTCCCTAACCATACTAATCCTGATACTGAGGTGGAGTCCCTCAATAAACCAATGAACCCTCTCTCGAACTGTGGAAACCAAGGCCGGTGCATGTCGGGCAAAATCACTGAATCAGACTGCATACTCTGAAACAGTCATAACACCCTGGCGCAGCTACTCGAACTCCGCGCGCCATGAATCCTTGAGGCTCTGAGGGACATACTCTCTCCAAAACATGTTCGAGAACTGAGTCCATGTAAGTGAAGCTACCTCATCCGGACTACTCAACTCATAAGCATGCCACCACTGATCGGCTACTCCTATAAGGTGAAAGATGGTAAACAAAACCCCACTCGTCTCCGCTACGCCCATAGTACGGAGAATACGATGACACTCCTCCAGAAAACCCTGAGCGTTATCTGTTGCAAATCTGCTAAAGGTAGGTGGGTGGTATTTCTTGTATCTCTCAAGTCTAAGCTGCTCCACCACAGAAGCGGATGTCCTGGTCTCATGCTGAACCGGAGCTACCGGCAGCACAGTAATGAACTCTGGGGCCTGATCAACCTGGACCCTCTCTTCAGGAGTGTGGGTTGCGGGAGTCTATGTGCCTCCCCTAGTCTAAGATGTGGTGGGAGCTGATGGAATCAATCCAGCCTAAGATAAGGTGCTGAACATGCTCATGAACTTGGCTAGAGTCTCTTGGAGGGCTGGTACAGTAATAGGAACCTCTGGTGCATTCCCTCCAGCTGGAGCAGCTGGGGGCTCCTTTGTCGCAGTTCGCGCGGGTGCTCTTGCTGCACCGCGTGCTCGTCCTCTGCCCCGACCCCGGGCTTTGACGGGTCTAGTAGGAGGCACGGGTGCCTGGTCATCAAATCTAACTGTACGGGTACTCACCATCTGTGAGAAAGAATAGAATAAAGCATTTTAGAATTTGATGGCAATAACTCGCACGACAAGGAATCAAAAGAAGTATGATTGTTCCTAATTATTCCATAGCCTCCCGAAGATAAGTACAGACATCTCTGTACCGATCTGTGAAACTCAAATAATCTGGCTTGTGACTCACGATACCTATTAACCTAGAGCTCTGATACCAACTTGTCACGACCCAAATCCTCATTCCATGAAATGTCGTAACGGCACCTAGTCTCTACGACTAGGTAAGCCTAACACTTACGGAAATGAAAGGAAAACATGAAAATTCAACAACTAACAGTAACAGATATTTTTAATAAGCAATTGAGATACCGCTCGGCATATACAATAATCAACTCTCAAAATATACATAACACTCCCAAGACCTGGAACACCGCAAGTCATAAGCTTCTACGAAATTCTAGTTGTTCTATACATCAGTGTCTATAAAAATAAGAGAAAAAATAAACATAGGGGATAGATAGGGACTACGAGGATCTGCGGGCGTGGGCTTATGTACCTTGAAGTCTCCGAAAGCAGCAACAACTACAGCTAAGGACGAGGCTGGTAGGAAGAACCTAGATCTGCACACGAAAAACATATGCAGGAAAAGGCGTGAGTACTCCACAATGGTACCCAGTAAGTGCCAAGCCTAACCTCGGTCGCGTAGTGACGAGGTCAGGTC
>AWOL01S0113242.1:0-21013 GCA_000715115.1 Nicotiana otophora
TACTACCCTCCCCAGACCCCATTAATGGGATTCTACTGGGTTGTTGTTGTTGTTGTTGTATCTGTATCGATATTCTCTATTTCCACAAAAAATTCCAAACTCTACTTTTTTTCTTCGATTCCTAGTAACAAGGGCCACATGTGCTCTAGCAGTGCCACGGCCACCACTCCTACTAGGTTGATTCTGACGAACTCCGGTTCTTGAAATAGCCCAAGTAAGCGTACCATGTTATTTATGCCAAAACTGACTCCTTGCTCCTTTATTTATTCTCTGGTGAATTCCTCGATATTTTTTGGTTGCTTCTTGGACTTTCAAGACCCTATGGACTCTCCAAACTTCACAACATATCCTATTACAAATCTTCTAGTATTAGGGAATGCTACTCATTCAGAGTTGCCCCAACATGTGATATCTTGAGTTAACATTGATCTCCTGAGTATACCTTGTTTGGGTGCACCTTTTCAAGTATTTTATCACACTCATTGCAGTCTCCCACTGTAATATTTTTTGTCTTTGCATGAATTGACTATAGGTTTGGATAGTATAACTGATGTTTAATCTTGTTACAATCACATATAATCATTTTCTTATTAATCTCTAGTAAGTACTTATATCCTCTAGAAGTGTATCTTCTTTACTGCCTACTGCCTGATCATACTCATGTTATTTGTCTTTTATTTTTTTTCAAAGGTGTGATTGAGGGTTTTGATCCATCCAGCCTCATCTCAGAGATCAGTTATAGTACATAATTTCTCTAATCGAGTAAAATACTAGTCTTGGATCTCAAGACTTATGTTCCAAAGAAGTACTTCAATTCACCTAAATCTTTTACTTTGAACTTCTGATATAGGACCCTCTTAGTTGTCTCAACTCACTGCACGCTACTTCCTGTTATGAGGAGATCATCTACATAAACCAAGATAATCATAATTTCTTCTTCTTTCTTCATAGTGAATAGAGAGTAATCATGATTACTTTGTGCAAAACCTACATCTATCAAGGCTTCAATCAAATTTATGTTCTATTGCGTGAAGTCCTATATAAGACAATATAGGGACTTGTTATTGCATACTTTTCTCTCCCCTTAACTTCTAAATTCATATAGCATCTCCATGCAGACTTTTTCACACAAATCACCTTGCAAAAATAAATTATAAACATCCATTTGAAATAATTCTCAGGCTTTGGATGTCATCAGTGCTAAAACTGATCTCATAGTGACCATTTTGGCTACTAGTGAGAAGATATCATGGTAATCCAACTTTTATCTTTTACTCTAGACTTTTGCAACTAATCTAGCTTTAAATCTTTTAACATCTCTATTTGTCTTGAACTTGATCTTAGACAACCATTTTGGCCCCAATATTCTTTGCTTCTGGTAGATCAACTATTTCCCAGGTTTTGTTGTCTTTATGTGCATTGATCTTATGTTTCATTGCATCAATCTATCTTGCATCCTTGATAGCATCCTTGAAACCTTTTTGGTTTCACCAATAAAGAGAAACTATCAAGGTAGCTTTGATACTTCTTAGAAGTCCTGTCATACGATATGTAATTTGATATGGGATACAAGTGGCTAGATCCTAAAGTCCTTGAATTAGTCACATAGTATTTCATCCAGATGGGTTGCTTTGTCTCCCTACTTCACTTTCTTCATGTATTAACAGTAGGAGAAATAGATTCTTTACCACCACGATGTACTTCCATATCTATCTCAGCTCCTTATGTTAGTGGAATGGTTCTTAACCATCATGATTTGCTTGTATGTCTACCTTTATATCTCTGTGGTCATCTATAAACTCTACAAGCTAGTTCTCCTTCAGCACCTTCTGCCTCCCATATTACTATTGCTGATGGAAAAAGTATTGGAGTTGAACTGACTGATGATGTTGTAGGTGGCATAGGAGTGGAAACCACTGAGAGACCTGGAGACTTCTAAGAACTGAAAAGAAATTCAATTTATCTGAAAACTACATCCCTGCTAACAAATAAAATATTAGAATTCAAATCTAACAAGACATAGCCCTTCTATGTCTTAGAGAAACTAAGGAGGACAACATGTCTTTCCCTCGAAGCAAACTTCTCCCCCTTAATCAGGTTAGTGGCATAACAAAAGCACCTAAAAACTCTGATGTGACTAAAAATGCCTTCCTTTTTATGTAGCAGTTCATAAGGTACCTGTAATAGCCCGGGCGGTCATTTTGAGTTTTAGCATTTCGTTCGGCAATTTGAGACTATAAGTAGATTCATATGATGTACTATGACTTGCGTGTATGGTTGGTTTTGATTTGAGTGGTTCTGGATTTGATGGTTTTAATAGGTTCATATGGTGATTTTGGACTTGGGAATATGTTCGAATTTGAATTTGGATATTCCTAGAAGATTTTGGCTCTACTGTCGAAAGTTGGCAATATGAAGAATTGGAGAGTTTATAATTTTGTTTGGGAGTTGACATCGGTGGTATCAGACTCCTATTATGGTTTTGAGACCTTGGATAGGTTCATTTGGTTGATTGCAACTTGTACACAAAGTTTGATTGTGTTCCTGAATGTGTAAGTGTGATTCAGACGTGTTTGGCGAAGTTGGAATATTAGAAAGTAAAGAGAATAATTTGATCTTTGATTCTTGGTTTTGATGTTATTTGTGGTTCTTCAAGCCTTTAGATAAATTTGGATTAGGTATATGGCCTTGTTTGTATGATCGGATGGGGTCCCGAGAGGTTTGGGTATGTTTAGGGTTGATTTCGGGCCATTTCGGAGTTGCATGGCATTTCTAGTTTTGGTGCATCGCACCTGTAGAGGTTAGATCGTAGGTGAAAAGTCGAACTTGCGTTAGGTTGGTTGTTTTTGGATTGTTAGGTTGGTCCTTTGTTGGTAGCAACTGCTATCACACCCCAAACCTGGGAGGTATGGAAGGCACCCGATTTTATACTCGGCCCGAGCTTACCACTCTGTAACTTTAAACCCTGGAGGGGTAACCCTGAGCTTAGGATGACAAGGCCTACCTGCAAACAGATAATACCAACCAAGGTCGATGAGGTCATATTCTGAATCATCTGGAAAAAAATATCTAACTCATCTGAAAGGTAAACATACCCAAAATCTCATATACATAACTGTGCAGGCCGATGAGACCATCATAAACGTCTACAATAATAACACCAAAATGAGCATATACAAGGGCCAAAAAGGCCCCTATACTAACATACTAACATACAGGACTCGTCTACAATCCTCTAATTGTATCACGGTTGGGGCGCGGTCCCGACCTATCCATCAAGTTTGTATATACAAAATGGACTCCAAAGTCTAGACTGGTAACCCCGAGGGAGTGGAGCTTACTAATCAAGCTTATGCCTAGCACTGTCTACTTGGAAGGTCTATCCGGCTATCTTTCAGAACTTGTAGGCATGAAATGCAGCGTCCCCGACAAAAGGGACGTCAGTATGAAATAATGCATCGAGTGTGTAAGGCAATAGAATAACTGAAAGCTGAAATTGAATTGAAGTACATAGTAATCAGAAAGCCAAAGAATTCTCTAAGGCATACTTACATGTTCCGACTCAACACAATGTACTATAGTGATATCATATCTAGCCAGCCACATATAGGGCTCGGTGTATCTCTCACTAACCAAGTGGCCAGGCAACAGTAAACTATCACTAACCGTAAGACTATGCAAATATAAACTCTCACAGACCAAATGTCCATGCAAATATAAGCTCCCACTGACCAAGTGACCATTTAAATATAAACTCTCACTGACTAAGTGGCCAATTGTACATACCTCTATTACTGTTGAAAGTAAACTTGGAATGCTTATATTTTTCTGCCTGAGTTGTAAATACTGACAATCTTCACTAACTGGGTACCTCGTACCCTTCTTCATGTTGCTTCTTTTACCTGTTGAAACTTATACTTTTACCTTCTGATACTCCCATGACCTGCTATTCAGGGTGTGTGTAAGATATTTCCATCTTAGGGTCTTAAGCAGGAAATTTGTACATCCGGTATGCATGATTCGAGTGGGCCTCAAGTTGGGCCATATCATCAAGAACTCTCTCTCTCTACTAGTGCCTTTACATGTTGTTGTATTAGCCCTCTGGCTAGCTGTAATCTTTCTAATTGCAAGCATCTTTGTATCATTAGCAAACATAAGTTCTGACTCAAACTCTTATGACTCAGCTCTATAGCACGATTTGGATTTGAAAGAAGGGTAACAGACTCCTAAATGCCTTGTAGCTTCCTGTTTATATAATGTGGTGCACAACACATCTATAAACAAGACTCTACTAGACACGACTTGTAGACTCCCTAGGACATATGTGCTCTGATACCAAGTTTGTCACGTCCCAAACCGAGGAGGCGTGGCTGGCACCCGGTTGCCATACTCGGACCGAACGTACCACTCTATAAATGTGAACCCTGGAACTTAGGCTGACAAGGCCAACATGAAAATAGACAATACCAACCACGACCAACGAGGCCATATTTTGAATCATCTGAAAATAACTTGTAGCTCATCTAAAGGGTAAACATACCCAAAAGTTTATATACATAACTGTGCAGGCCAATGAGACCGCCATAAATGTCTACAACAACAATACCAAAATGAGCATATACAAGGGTCGGCAAGGCTGCTACACTGACATACGGACATACATGACTCATCTACAAGCCTCTGGCGATAACAGAGCCATATCACGGTCGGGACAGGGTCCGACCTACCATCAAGTCTGTATATATGAAATTGACTCCAAAGTCTAGACCTGGTAACTTCGAGGGAGTGGAGCTTACTAATCAAGCTCATGTCTGGATCTGTCTACTAGAAAGGTCCATCCGGCTATCTATCAGAATCTGCAAGAATGAAATGTAGTGTCCATGGCAAATGGGACATCAGTCTCAGTATGTAAGGCAATAGAATAACTGAAAGATGAAACTGAACTAAAGTACATAGTAATCAGAAAGCCAAAGAAAGCTCTGAGATATACTCGCTTGTTCTGACTCAACACAATGTAATATAGTGATATCATATCTAGGCGGCTACATATAGGACTCAATGTATCTCTCACTGACCAAGTGGCCAGGCAATAGTAAACTCTCACTGGCCTTACGGCTAGGCAAATATAAAATGCCACTGACCAAGTGGCCATACATATATAAACTCTCATTGACCAAGTAGCTAGGTAAATATAAACTCTCATTGACCAAGTGGCCAATTGTACATAACATACCTCTATTACTGTTGAAAGTAAACTCAGAATGCTTATATTGCACTCCTTGAATTGTAAATACTGACATTTGTGATATTGCAGTGCAGATATGGAGGTCGTTTATGTAGAGAGGATACACACTTGTGGAGAAGGGTGGCCTAGTCAGTTGTCACTTACGTGATATATTATCTGCCGATGCAGTATCCTCTTATGCGCTTGGTTTTCTGCCAAAGCGAACATCGCTTTTTCCTTAGGTTATGCACATCTATGGGGTTTGTGATTGAGGATATATCGCAAATGCTAGCATATGGTCCGCATAAGCAGAATCCGTGACAACTTACTATATTTCGAGGGTTTGTTTATTTCTTTTTTTTTTTTGAGTTTTAGAGCTTGGTAAGAGGATATTTTGGAAGAGATTTTCACTACTACGTTGAGGATAAGTAATTTGTAATTGGATTTGATTATATATCTTGAGTTTGCATGGATCTACATATTTTAATCATTGAATTTTGAAGGGAAATTTGGGGGTTTTGTCTATACTTAAGAGAGTGTATTTTGAGAATTAGAATACCAATTGGACTCAGTTTTGGAGTCTAATCACATATTTAGACTCCACAGGTTATGAGTCATCAACATTTGGTATTAATTTCAGATTTCAGGCACGCAACTAAGGGTTGAATTTTATTATTTTTTGGAAAATCTTCTTAGATCGAAGCTTTATGGATTGAAACTGATTTCTATATCATTGTTTGACTTCCTTAGTTGATGATTTGCTTGTATTTGCGTGATTGAAGGGTTAGAGCGAGTTTTTACCCAATTTGAGGTTGAAGGCTAGCTCGGATGAGGTAAGTATCTTGCCTAATCTTGTTATGAGGGAATAACCTTTAGGATATGACCTTATTTGTCTAATTGTAATGTGTGAGAAGCAACATATATGTGAGGTGACGAGGGTATATACGATTACTATGTATGATTCATGGCCAGAGTAGTCTTTAGGTTGTATCATGCCTTGTTTTGGATATTGTACTTCCTGCTATCATGCTTTATATGTTTGTACGACTACGTGAATTTATTGAATCATGTTAGAGACCATGTGTTGACCTTGATTCCTTGTTTGAGCATGAGGCTTGTTATTATTTGGCGTACCCGCCTAATCTGAGTCATAGTTGTACAATTCGCACATGCATACACTTTAGCATGTTATTTTTCCCAGTCCATGAGTATGTGATTTGATATTCGTTGATTGTATACATGTATTCATGTATATGCTTTTTGTGTGATGAACTGGATTCACATCACGTGAGTTGTCTGTGCGGTGTTATAATTATGACACGCGAGTCATCCCTACAATGTTATGATTATGACACATTAATTGTCCGTGAGGTGTTATAATTATGGCACAAGAGTTGTTGGTGCAATGTTATGATTATGACACTTGAGTTATCCGTGCGGTGTTATGATTATGTCACATGAGTTGTTCGTGCAGCGTGTGAATAAGAATCTATCCCCTAGGTTCGTCCTTTCATGTTTCTCTCTAGATAGCGTGCACGCAGGTTGTGAGAAATCGATGGGTTTCTGGTTGACGTGGATTATGTAAATTGATCAGTATTTTGGGTTTTTGCTTATATTCTCTATATGCAAACTCCTTGGATGTATATATGGTTTTACCGTATTTCTTCTCTATATGCTAGCTACAGAAAGTATACATGTCTTTTATGCATATCTTCTCTATCTTTTGTTTTACTTGATGAATTGATTCAGTATATGTATCTTCTCTATATATCAATCTGGTATGGCTTGCTTATTTGTGTATATATTCTCTATATACAACTGTTAACGAATTAATGATATTAGACGTATATCTTCTCTATATACAAATGTTAAGAAGTTAATTGATATCAAATGTGTATCTGCTCTATGTGTTGAACTATTAGTCTAGTTACAATGCTTGTGCATATCCTCTCTATGTACATAGATGGTCGTATATCTACTTGAGGCTTATATTTCGATACTGTTGTAGTGTACATGAATATGTTATTGAGTTGTACATGTTAACAATAGTGAGTATCATTGGACTTGAAAATCTGGTAACTACTTCACCGAAGTTAGCCAGGATACTTACTGAGTATATGGGGTCGATTTTACTCATACTACACTTCTGCATCTTGTGTGCAGATTTTAGAGCTGAGCTGCAATGGATCACGAAAGCTAGTATTTAGGTTGTACCAGCATTATAGATTCAAGCTACCACTTGTTCATAGTACTTTGGGACTTATAATTCTATTTATGTAAACTTCAAATAGATGTTGTGTCTATTCTTTTTACCATAGTTATATTCTTAATCTTAGTGGCTCATGACTTGTACTGCTAATCCTTGAGATAGTTGTATGGATTTCAGACATCTTATTTATTGTTTATTGATGATTTTTTATTCAAGTTATGTTATTTGTTATTTGGCTTACCTGAAAGGTTGAGTTAGGTGCCATCACGACTTGGTAAGATTTTGGGTTGTGACAAGTTGGTATTAGAACTCTAGGTTCATAGGTCCTACGAGTCATGAGCAAGTGAGGAGTAAAGTCTTTTGGATCAGTATGATGATGTCCATTCATATCTTCGAGAGGCTACATGGCATCCAGGAAACTTTCATTTATTTCTTTCCTTATCGTGCAGACATGATCCATCTTGAAGCATATATCTTTGATTTCTTTCCATTCACTCGTATGTAATATTGAGCACTCGGTATCAGTTATACACCGATGACTTGTGATGTCATGGATGAGGTGCGAGATCTATTTCTGTGTTGTGAAGGTAGGCCAATCTGGAGGATATGAGGCCAGGTGTAGATTGTAGGTTGGGCTCAGCAAATTCAGTTGTGTGAGTATATGCTTTTAGACTCTTATGTCTGTTAGTGTCTCTAGGAGTGAGATCGATGGCTTAGTGAGTGGAAAGATAGTTATATGATAAGTATTATGTTATTGAGGACTACGCTTACATAGTGTGGATGTAATGAGAAGGATTTGATTGAGATGCAGAAAGGAATATGGAGGTTTGATTATCATCTTGATGTACAATACAGTCTTAGGTTGTGAGTGTGTTGATTGACCTTTTAGTTGTTCATTGTGGAATGAAATCCTTGATGACGAGTGTAGACTTGGGAAAATTAATAGATTGCATAATGGTTGTGACCATGTTTAGTCGCAAAACGTGTCGAGTTGAGGCTAAGCAAGTGGATTATCTCATGCGAGAGGGTTTGAGGTTGTACGATTCTTATGAGGCTCCCATGAAGATTTTTTCTTTTATCCAGTGGAATGTATGTACTGCAATGTGAGTTTGGATCGCGTGAGGAAGTTGCCACAACCAATACAAGGATGAATAAACACTGGCAGATGACTTGGAGTGTGTTTTTGACTAGTACTACATAAGCTTATGAGGAATTAAGCTGAATAACAGAGTGAGACCATGGTAGTTATGAAGGAGGAGTATTTGGGTTATCAGATGAGGTGTTTTGTGGCTTTAAGCCAATTGGGGGATTCTATAAACGATGATTTGGTCATTTAGGCACATGTTGTGGAAATTTTCTGGACTAACGCATACTTGTGGATTAGTTATGACTTGAAGATGATTATTTCAAGGATGATGAGCAAGAAATTTGCTGGATGCATGATGTACTATACTTTATAGGTATATGGAGATCTTGTAATGATTTAGGTTTGATATTCATTGTAAATGTAGTGTACAAGGATAAAGGATTCAATCAGCTCCTTAAGGATGATGTTGCTTCTTAACGTATTTGTATATTTATGGAGCACAAGTCATTCGGTGCGTATTGGTTGCACATCGGAGATTAGGACAAAGTGGGTGACTCATGAGAAGGTTTTAATGGATTCAAGATTCATATATGGTATCTAAGGATTTCTAGATTTGTGTATGGATACGACTTGATATTTGAAGTTGATAGTGTCGATACTTGCGGTATTTCTATATTATTATTGATTTTGCATTGCAGTATTAGAGAGATAAAAAAAACAACATCAGATTCACAGCGGGTCTCTCCAGAGCGGGAATTTCAGTTTGGGGTACTATTAGGTGTATGAGAGGGAATAAAGTGGTTTACGAGACTTATGACGACATGGTTTCATGCTAGGATAGCTTGGGATGCATTTCAATTGAGGCCCATAGTGTGTTGGACAAGTGAAGTGTTATCTTGAAGGCGACTCAAGAGGAATTCAAAGAAATTGGGTTAGATTAGCAGCGGTTTGGTTCAGCATAGTAATAGAAATGATCGGTTCCTTTAGTGTGATGGGGTTTTACAGTTGTTTTATGGAAACACTTTTGGGTTTTGAGTATCTGTGTGACTTGGTCGATTTAATAGGGTTCAGTTCTTATGGCTTGATTATGTGCAAATGTCGTTCGAGGGGTTCACGATGGTTTCAACTATAGCTTAAGGTGAATGTCTTCTGCGGGCATGCGAAGTTTGTTGTATGTTGTGATTTTCTCCTGAATTAGGTTAAGTGGAAGGATTCGGTTTGATAGAGTGTCTATCCTACTTGTGATTCAAAGTTGATGATGAGATTCTCGTATTTTCATATGTTAGCATGATAGATGCGGTGTGCCGTGTGGGATTAAGATTGCATGGACAAGGTTGCGGTTCAGTTTCGAAAGGAAGATAATGAGTTCTAGATAGCATGCGAGATTTCAGATGTTTAAAAGCATGATAGCACTATCTTGTATTGCCTGAGAAGGATGTATGTTGTAGAAAATGCATTGGGTATTGAATTACAGATGCTTAACTAGTATTACTGAAATTGTATAGTTGGTAACTGTTGAGGTTCAGGTTTTTTACTTGTTGTGGAGGATTTATGGGAGTATTTCTTGTAAGGTGATTGTGTATGCATGACGTGGAAATTATTTAGGTGGAAGAGTTTGAGATGAAGTATAGAAATTCTGGTATTCATAAGATTTAAAGATTAGATCTTCTTAGTGGCAGACTATCATTTTGGTTGTGGATTGTGAATGTGCGTTAAGGGTTAGACAGTTGATTGTATGTATTATGGATAGGTCACTGTGGACCTTTGGGAATCTATTCACGTAAGTGAAATGGTTTGAATCGATTTAAGGGCATATTGGTGGGCCTAGTAGGAATGTGTATTCTGCATTGGATTGGATTTGATTACTCATCACAATAATTGTTAAGGGTGTGTCATCAGCTAGAGTTGATCTTATTCATACTCTGATCTATTCCTTGTGTTACTCTTTTATGCTACGATGGGTTGTGAGACTATTTGACTATTCACACGCATGATGTGGGTCCTGTTTAGGCTATGTGTCAATAATTGTGCGAAATGGCACTTAAGATGTTGAATTTCTTATTGCAACTTAGTTGTGTTTTGACTGTTTGTTGTATATTATGATATACGTCTCTCCGTAGTTATGATCATGTACTTCGTATGCTTGTTGTTGATACACACATATTATTGAGTATGTTCAATTGGACTCGAGGGGTATTTCCCTGTGGATTGATATGTTTGGATCAGGTTTTGTGCCGCAATGGAGGTATGATTGGATACAATACCTTGTGCTTATTCCATGTGTTTTGTTTCTCCTTTGTATGATGGATTCATAGTATTGTATTTTTGTGGTTGCATCTATTACAATTGTTGGAAAATTCTCTTATTTGGTTCTCTTTTCATTATTGGTCATATTCGGATTGTTCCTGGTTGGTGCACAGATCATGTCATATGTGATTTTAGGTGGCCTTTGGTGTGGCATGCCGGTCGAGCAGCTTGCACTAGGTGAGATGAGATTATTGGTCCTGAAATTAGTGCAATCTAATTTGGATAAGGTATGTTTGGAAGAAGAATGTCATTAGTCAGCTCAGAATTTTATAATTGTTCTTGTCGGGGGGAGAACTCCATGACTTGTCGATATGATGGGTGGTTATAAGTTTCTAGACGTTTCTTTTATCATCTGCAGTGTTACGAAGTCTTGGAATAAGGTTTTATTTGATATGGGCATATGAGTTACACGGTTCATTGTATGGTTAAGAATGGCAATGGGGCAGTGCGGGTGCGGGGCGAGGCGAGTTACAGCATTTGCGGGGAAGGTGCGGGGCGGATTCTAATTTTTTTTAAAATATTAATGCGGGACGGGGCGGATTGCGAGGCAGGATTTTAATTTTTTGAATTAGAACCTAAAACGCTACTCTGCTCATAACTAAAACCTAAAAGTCTAACTTTATGGTAAAGAGATTGTCTTTTGGTAGTGCCCAGATGAGAAATCCTATGATGTATTTGTTTCATAATTTGTAGTTGTATATATATATAGAGAGAGAACAATATTAATTCATGTTTGCAATTCGCTGCTTTGCTTTTTAAAGATTTTTGAATGATTAGTTCATGTTTACATTAAAATGGGCCAGCTCATTGTTGTTGATGCATCTTATGCAATTGATCAATTGGTTTGAGGCGAGGTTATTCAAGATCATAACATATTAGAAAGATCATTTCAAAGCATAATTCCACAATTTCTACTTCTTCTTTTTTTGTATATTGTTACTTTATCATATTCTCCAGTAGTTGTCGTTTGATTGTTTATTTATTTTGTTTTGAAGCAGTAATAGATTTTAATAGTTTTATTATGGTAAAGGAAAGGGTGGATGATTTGTCAAAGATGCAAGTTTATCAAACACAACTTATACATTACAATCCAAATCAAAGCATACTTATACATTAACACCAACGAAAAAAGAAATATTAAGAAAAATTGCATAAAATTTCTCTAAAAAGAAGAATATATAAATTATAATGCATTGGAATATGGTGTATTTTTATAATACTCTAAAATTATAAAAACAAATTAAAAAAAGTTATGCGGGTCGGGGCGATTTTAAAACAACAAATTATATTTTGCGGGGCAGGTTGAAACCTTCGTGGGTTGATGCGGGTTTGCCCCGCAACCGTACCGCCCTACACCGTTTGCCATCCGTACATGTAGTTATATATTGGGAGTTTACTTATGGTTTAGTATAGCTTGCAGGAATGTTATAGTGTATATGGGAGAATTGAATCCTAGCAGGAGTTTTGAATATTGGAATTTGGCTCTAAGGATTGTATGTTAAGGTTGAAGGAAGAATCTTCAGTTAGGATTGTGTTAGTAGAATTGTATGGATTGAGGTGACATGAAATCATCCATAAGTGGGTGTATGATGAGCTTATACATTTGGCAGCTTTGGAATAACTCTTGGCACGTTCGATGACGAACCTATCTCTAAGTCGGGGTGAATGTAACGACCCGACCGCTTGTTTTGAGCTTTAGCATTCTGTTCGGCGATTTGATATTGTGAGTAGCTTCATATGATACACTATGACTTGCGTGTATGGTTGGTTTTGATTCTTGAGTGGTTTGGGATTTAATGGATTCAATAGGTTCATATGGTGATTTTGGACTTGGGCGTATATTCAGATTTGAATTTGGAAGTTCCTAGAAGGTTTTGACTCCAATTTTTGAAAATTGGCAATTTAAAGAATTGGAGAGTTTATAGGTTTGACCGAGAGTTTACTTCAGTGTTATCAGACTCCTGTTGTGATTTTAAAATCTTGGATATCTTCATTTGGCTGATTGGAACTTATGTGAAAAGTTTAGTTGTGATCCGGAATGTCAAAGTGTTATTCGGGTGCATTTGGCGAAGTCGAATTATTAGAAAGTTAAGAGAACAATTTGACCTTTGATTCTTGGTTTTGATTCTATTTGTGGTTGTTCGAGCCTTTGGAAAAGTTTATATTAGGTATATGTAGTTGCAGGTATGATTGGACGAGGTCCAGAGGTGCTCGGGTATGTTTCGGGTTAATTTCGGGTCACTTTTGAGTTGCATGGTATTTTTGATTTTGGTGCATCGTTGGTTGCTTTTGCGATGATGGGTTGGTCCTTTATTGATCGCACCTGTGATGTTAGAGTGCAGATGCGGTGGTCGCTTATGGGAAAAGGTATGCACCTGCAGAGAAGAGTGGCATGGTCAGTAGTCGTTGATGCAATATGCTATCCGCAGTTGAGGGTATGCGCTTGGTTTTACGCAGAAGCGGACATCGCTTTTGTGATAGGTTATGCGCACCTTGGGGGTCTGGCGATTGAAGGAATCTCGCAGATGCGAGCATATAGTCCGGAGAAGCGGAATCCGTGGCAGCTTATTATATTTCGAGGGTTTGTTTATTTCTCATTTTCTTGCATTTTTGGAGCTATTGACGAGGCAATTTTGGAGTAGATTTTCACTACTACTTTGAGGGTAAGTAATTTATACTTGGATTTGATAATATATCTTGATGTTTCATGGATTTATACATTTTAATGATAAAAATTCGAAGGAAAATTTGAGATTCTTTCCTACACTTTAAGAGAGTGTATTTTTGGAATTTGAGTACTAATTTGGACTAGGTCTCAGAGTCTAATCACATATTTGGACTCTGTAGGTTATGGGTCATCAAGATTTGGTATTGGTTTCTAATAACTCCCTACTATTTCTTATAAAAAGGACTAAGTGATCGTTACAAATAAAATCAGGTCTAAGAGTCTGGGTCGAATCCCACAGAGAACTAGGGCTTAGCTATAGCTGTTCAATATCGCTAAGAAACATAAGTCCAAATAATTTATTAGTTATACAGATTGTAATTTTTATTTTAAATTAATTAATTAATAAATACTAAAAAGCAGTAAAATTATCAACTAATGTGACTAAGGGTTGGAGACAAGATTAAGGAGACCTAGAGTTATGATTTTTTCAATTGTCGGAATCCTTCCTACTATGTCACCTATAATTTCGCCTAATTATTCTCTACTGATCTTGAGCACTCTAGGTATCATAATTATTTCCCGATCAACTACAATAATTTACTAGATATATTCTCCCGAACAACGCTAATTGCCACTATCTTACCGCTCGCTATGACCACGTCAAGGCTTTGTTATTCCTAAACTTACCTTTAAACCCATTGTATTGATTCCTCATATACATTTGGAGTGACATTGTTCAACAACCACCTAAATATGTATCATTTTTCAAGAAATACATCATAAATAGGTACTGTAAATTGATGGCCTTTCAATTAACTGAAATTAGCACGTAGTTAAACAAGTAGAGAAATCCAAAGGCTAAATTATATAAAATCATAATGAAAAGTCATCCTCCAAGAGGTTCCATAAAACCCAAGATAAAAGAGTTTAGCTACTCATAACCATACTAACAATCATGATAATATTCAAAAGCTTTAAGATACAGATTAAGGAAGAACAGAGAGACATACTTGTAGTTCCTTGCTTCCAAGGATTCCCGTAGCCTTTTTGCCTCTCCAATAATGCCTCCCCTATAAAATATATATGTAGAACCCCTTTTATACATGTTAGAGGCGTGAAATGTCGAAACTACCAAGTCCTAGCCAAAATAGGAATAGATTCCCGCTAGGGTACCACGGAGGGCACCTGGCGCCAAGTTGGGCTCCCAACTCTGTCTTGTGCTGCCTTTTGCGTTTTGAACGGGGCTTGGCTAAAACCTGGATGCCAAAAATTATACTCCCTCTAAATTCTTCCATTTTGTCTTCCATTTTCATGCAATCCTTCCATATCACCTCTGATTGACCCCTACACATATAAACATTATTATTAAGCTCGAGTGGTAAATATTCGCACTAAATTTAACAATGTCGAGGCATAATGCAAGGAAATTTACATGAAAAAACATGAATATTTTGGCAAATATCACCACCCTACACTTACGCTCTTGATCGTCCTTGAGAAACCTCGCACTTTGCTACCCAACAATGCCACACAGGACATCATACAATGGAGGAACATTTAGAAATTCAACACACTACATATATGACCATGATTTATTCCAACAATTAAGCAATTGCATACGCATTCATGCACCTCCCAACTTTCACATTCCGAAACATAAGTGAACAATTTAAAACACTCAAACAACCTGCCCATAACCACCCACCCTCAAAGACCAACTCATTGCTAATAAGCACTTTTGACTTACACACTCACCCTAACAAGAGAAGTTAATAAAGTTACATATTCGTCACAGAATCATGTGCCCTCACCAAAGCAAAAGAGAGTATATATTCCACATTCAAATCAAGAGTTTTAAATGTAAGTCAATTCAAACAAAAATATATCGCTCACTCTCACAAAGAAATTCACGTACATCCCGAGGTCGTACCATAGGTTTTCCCGTAGTGTATGTCTCTACTAATTTAGGTCGCTAAGTCTAGGATCAATTAGGTCTTTTCGGGTTGTAATATAGGCTAAGGGATGGGTAGGATATATTTTGATATAGTGACTAACCCTCCTAAGCACTTTAATATACTACACTTAACTGTAAAGTACACACTCTTCATGACCAATTCGAACAACACCACAAACCATTCGCAGTTTGGCCCTTTTTCTTCTTTAAGTACATCTATACAACTACTAGTTTGGATTAAGATGAATAGGCGGTGCATTTTCTCTTTTGGTCTTTTTGTATTTTTTCGGGTTTGTTTTTTCATCTTTTCTCTTTTTTTTTCTTTCACACTCTCCATAAGTTGGTTTGCCTAGGTAATGGTCTTTCAAAACATACGTTAACCTTTTGGACATTTTATGATTCCACTCAAAAGCTATCCACAACTCTCATCTTACTCTTCTAGCGACTTATGTACTTTCGAGGGTAAAGGTTCAAAAAGGTCTAATTAAGAACAAAATGGGATTCGACTTGTAATGTGTGTGCCAAAGAAAAGGTTAATAGACTCAAACGGGCTAACTAAAGAAAATTTTATTTATGGTGGCATAACATCTCAATGGACAATCAAAGAAATGCATGTCATCTCCTAGACTCACAAAACTTAATTATTTCGCTTCGACTAACACACATGGAAAGTTCTAGACTAACACAGGATAGCACATAATACATTCTAGACCTCATGTCACACAATGCACATGACTCTAGTCGGGGCGGTTTCATTACAACTCTCAGGTTTAGGCAGATAATCACAAAGTCAAGAAGTATTAAGAAATAAAGCACTACATGAACAACGAGTTAAGTAACTGAGAGAAAGCATCACAGACAGGCTATTCAATATTTCACATCATCCATTTTCTTCAAAATATGTTAAGAAGGTAATTTTCATAATAAGGCCTAACTTTATTCATGTTATGTTACCAATTGAGGATGTGTTAAAATATGGGATGTGCATTAATAATATTTCGACTTTAAGTCAAGTTCAAATGAAGGCTATTATGCCAAGTTTTGTGAAATATCTCTATGTGCCTTAGACTCTAAATTGCTCACATGTGTACTACATACCTTGATTTGAATTGTAATTGTTGTTGATGATGATAATGATATTTGAGATTGATAAGGTGAGCATGAAATACTGAATATGGCCAACGTACCAAGAATGATCTTATAATTATGGCCATTAGTGCCAATGAAATAAATAGATGTGAAAGTAATACGAAATGCAATGATTGATATAAAAGGTTGATGTCTCAAATATGACTACCTAGCCGGTCGGGTCGTGATCGGACACCATGCCGCACACATGGTGGTGATTGTGCTGGAAATTGTAATTAAAATGGTAATTGTGGTTAATGTCCCTAATGGATAGCCTAGCCAATTGGGTCATGATCGGACTCCGTGTTAAAGACGGTGGTATTGATATTGAGAGAAATTGTGGTTGATGTCCCTAAAGAGATGGCCTAGCCGATCGGGTCGTGATCGGACTCCGTGCTGAGAGTACGGTGGTACTGGTTTTGTGAATAATGGTATTGTGAATAATGGTATTGTGTACAATGGTATATCGATACTAAAAATCTCTCAATGTGAGATATGGAAATTAATTTGAACATTCTCTTGATCCTAAATTGAGTTTTGATGTTGATTAAGTCTTTCATTGATATTATGATAATCTTATTTGTATTATTTGTCATTCTATTGAAAGAGTGTTTAGTTATGCATACTAGTGCTATTAGACGGTACTAACGTCCTTTTTGCCGGAGGCGCTGCTTCTTTAAATAGATGCAGGTGGTTCCACAGCAGGAGATATTGATCAGTGATAGCAGTGCACCTTCTTCCTAGCTGATATGGTGAGCCCCACTTCATTTCGGGGTCATAAATCTTTTGTACTTTGTGTATTCTGTTTGAGGTATAGTCGGGGCCTTGTTGCCGGCATTATCATTGTACTCTTCTTTATCTATAGATGATCCGTAGACATAGTGTAGGTTGTGTATTGGTGCTGGGGAAAGACAAACTATGTTATATTTTGGATGTATTACTTGTCCATTTGAGACTTTAAAAATGATGAAACAATTGCAAATGCATTGGTATTATAGACATGAACACATTTTCGTCTAATTAATGATAATATGTATTATCTCTATTCATGGATGAGTTTGGGTAGAATGAAATCTAACAGGCTTGCTCGGTCGGGTTCACTCGGTTGAGCGCCGGTCGCGCTCCTCGGTTTTGGAACGTGAAAAACTTGGTATCAGAGCCTAAGGTTTTAAAGTATCGTAGGATGTCTCGGAGCCGTGTCTAGTAGAGTCCTTATTATTGGTGTGTTGTCGACCACATCTATAATTAGGATAATACATGGGCATTTAGGAATAATACATTTCTTTCATGTTCTTGATCGTGCGATAAATCTTGTTGAAAGATTGTTCCTCCTTTAACTCCTGAGTTGCTCTAATTTTCAGTACATGGCGCCTAAGAAGAAGGAAAGAACTGGCCAAAGAGCCAATGTCACCCCAGAAGTGACAGTTGATCGCATAATTGATGATGCGGGTGAGCACCCGAGGAGTGAGCATATTCCTCCAGTTACTACACTGCCTGACTCTACTATAACTGATCAGACCGCACCTTCCCTACACTTACTGAAGGTGCAACAGTCCCTCCAACTGATATACCAGTTCTACCTCCAGTACCAGCTTCCGATTCTGGTGTTTCTGATATTGATCTTAGGGGAGCCATACAGATGTTGGCTCAAATAGTGGCTTCCCAGACCCAAAGGTCAAACGGTGCACCCACTTCTTCCAGTCAACCAGGAGATTCTACTGGTTCCAGGGTGAACAGGTTTCTCCAGTTGGATCCTCCGGTGTTCACGGGTACTAACCCAGAGGAAGATCCCCAGGATTTCATTGATGAGATGCACAAGCCTTTCAGAGTTATGCGTGCTACTGAAACAGAGGCAGTGGAATTGGCCTCCTACCGCCTGAAAGAGGTGGCACATTCTTGGTTTGAACTATGGGAGGAGTCCCGTGCAGAAGGGAGCCCTCCGGCGAGGTGGAGTGAGTTTGCCGATGCCTTCATTGATCATTTCTTGCTTGCCGAGACTAAGGCAGCCCATGCTGCTGAGTTTGAGAACCTGAGGCAAGGTAGCTTGAGTGTGTGGGATTACCATATGAGATTCGCGTACCTGTCTAAATATGCTATTTATATGCTGCCCATTATGGAGGCTAAAGTTCGCCGATTTGTGCAGGGCCTTAGTCCCTTGGTAATTAATGAGGCCGCTACAGCAGCCTTGAATTTTGATATGAATGGTGGCATTCGCTCAAGCCACAGAGACCCGTAAATTAAGGAACAGAATGGAGTGAAAGGGTAATAATAAGGCCCGGTCTACGACCAACTTTGGTGGTTCTTCAGGTAGTGGCAAGTCAATATTCAGAGGAGGGTCGTCAGGGCCATCACAGTCCTTTGCTCAAGCTTCGGCTAGTGCACTGCCATCATGGCCAAGTCAGCAGCAGCAATGGAGCCGTTTCAGGCCCTGTCAGGGCAACAGGGGATCCAATCAGCAGGGTCGTCATGGTGGTAGATTCCAGCAGCAGAGGAATCCCCTATGCCCTAGGTGTGGAAATATGCACCTAGGAATATGCTACATGGACTTACCCATATGCTACGGATGCGGATTGAGGGGTCACATTCAGAGGGATTGTCGTTCGTCCCACCAGGGTACGGGCAGGAGCATGGCACAGCCAGCCAGTTCTGCAGCTACTACATCTGCAGCAGCTACTACATTCGCAGCACCTCCTCCAACTCGAGGCACTCCAACACCCGCATGACGTGGTGCAGCTAGGGGTGGAGCACAGAGTTCGGGAGGATCCAGCCGTTTCTATGCTATGAGGGGTCGCCAGAATTCAGAGGCTTCTCCAGATATTATCGCAGGTATATTGACTGTCCAATCTCATGAAGTATATGCTCTTATTGATCCCGGTTACACTTTGTCATATGTCACACCTTATGTTGCTATGGAATTTGGGATAGAACCAGAACATCTTTATGAGCCGTTCTCTGTATCTACTCCGGTTGGTGAGTCTATTTTAGCCATGCGGGTTTATAGGGATTGTGTTGTTACGTTGCGTGGTCGGGACACCGTGGACAATCTTATTGAATTGAGAATGGTCGATTTTGATGTGATAATAGGGATGGATTGGCTTTATTCTTGTTTTGCCAAGCTTGATTGCTGAATCAGAACTGTTATGTTCAAATTTTCAAATAATCCAGTTATTGAGTGGAAGGGTGATGATGTAGTACCGAAAGGTAGGTTTATTTCTTACCTAAAGGACACGAAAATGATCAACAAGGGATGTATTTACCATTTGGTCCGGGTTACGGACACCGATGCTAAGGCACCTACACTTGAGTCTGTGCCTGTTGTGAATGAATTTTTGGGAGTCTTTCCGGATGAACTCCCTGGGATCCCACCAGATAGGGAGATTGATTTTGGGATTGATCTGATACAAGACACGTACCCTATATCTATTCCACCCTACAGAATGGCACCGGCAGAACTGAAGGAGCTAAAGGAACAATTGAGAGATTTGTTAGAAAAAGGGTTTTATCCAGTCAAGCATGTCGCCTTGGGGCGCACCGATCCTTTTTGTAAGAAATAAAGATAGGTCACTGAAAATGTGTATTGACTATTGGCAGCTTAATAAGGTAACAGTCAAAAATAAATACCTACTACCAAGGATAGATGACTTGTTTGATCAATTGCAAGGTGCCAGGAACTTCTCCAAAATCGATTTACGATTCGGGTATCACCAATTGAAGATCAGGGAGCGGGATATTCCGAAAATAGCTTTTAGAACCCGATATGGGCATTTTGAGTTTCTAGTAATGTCTTTTGGGCTAACAAATGCTCCAACAGCCTTCATGGATCTTATGAATCGCGTTTTTAAGCCATTCCTCGACACCTCTGTGATAGTGTTCATTGACGATATTCTTGTATATTCACGAAGTCAGGAGGACCATGCTGACCATCTCAGGGTAGTTCTGCAAACCTTACATCAGCACCAGTTATATGAAAAGTTTTCAAAGTGTGAATTTTGGCTTGAATCAGTCATATTCTTGGGTCATGTAGTTTCTAGTGAGGGAATTAAGGTTGATCCTCAGAAAATTTCAGCTGTGAAGAATTGGCCAAGGCCTACAACTCCAACAGAGATTCGCAATTTCTTAGGCTTGTCTGGATATTACAGAAAATTTGTGGAGGGGTTTTCTAATCTTGCCTCTCCATTGACTAAATTGACGCATAAGGCAATTAAGTTCCAATGTTCACATGCTTGTGAAAAGAGTTTCCAGAAATTGAAAGCAAGATTGACTACAACACCGGTGTTGACCCTACTAGAGGGTATAGATGGATTTGTGGTATATTGTAATGCTTCAAGAATCGGACTTGGGTGTGTATTAATGCAACAAGGGAAAGTGATAGTGTATGCTTCTAGGCAACTCAAGAATCATGAAAAGAACTATCCAACACATGATTTAGAACTTGC
>AWOL01S0113245.1:3978-31786 GCA_000715115.1 Nicotiana otophora
AAAAGGAATTAAAGATCAAGTTGCTTCAAGTTTGAAATTTTCAAA
Organism: Nicotiana otophora; assembly: GCA_000715115.1. NCBI lineage: Eukaryota > Viridiplantae > Streptophyta > Magnoliopsida > Solanales > Solanaceae > Nicotiana > Nicotiana otophora. The sequence continues at coordinate 4,024 of AWOL01S0113245.1, forward strand.
ACTACAGTAATGTATTTGTTGGATTATAATGAAACTAAGATACATTTGTATGTTAAATTAATTGATATCTACTCTCTAAGGAAGCACGTAGCAATCAATAGGAGTGAGAATCAGTCGATCAGTTCAGTTCAATTTTTCTTTCATTTTCGATTCAATTCCATTTTTCTTAATTTTGACTTAATTAAATCAGTTCGATCGTGTCTGCTTGAGACTTATTTGAACTTTTGTAATTAAGTTGGGTTTTTGATTAAACCATTATGCTTACTTGATAAGTTATGCGAGTGTGATTTTGATGATTTGTCAAATTTCATGGAAGAACCACATTGCAACCTGATACAATCAGTTGTCTTGTGCTCTTTGCAACATACCATGTTGACTGGTTTAATTCTCAGGGAAAACAAATGAGGAAACAACAGAGGGAACAAACATGATCAGTTCTTCGGTTCGTCGCGCAAGTCAACTCTATAGTTGTTAAAGCTGTTGCACTGTACTTGCAACAGTACAACAACACAACTGCAATTTGCTAAACCGGAAATGCCCTTGTAATAACCTCATCATCTCACATATATAAACAACATGTTACAAGGTGTTGACCTAACACTTGCAATTAGGGCTGTTCATTTGGATCGGATATCCGAAATCCGAATCGATCCGTCCAATTTCGGATTTCGGATTTCGGATTGGATCGGATTTGAGATTGTGTTTATTAAAATTTCAGATTTCGGATCGGATTCGGATTGGTATAATTTTAATACGATCCGATCTTATCCGATCCGAAATCTAAAATTATTAGGGCATGTATAAATTCTAAACTTTAATTCGAATAATTAGTACTTCCATTACATTTTCCTCCAAGTTATTACCTTTACAATTGATGAATTTAGCTCTATTGGCACCATAGTACTCTCATAATTGTATAAACAAGAATTCTTCTTACTGTACTGCCTCTTTTACAAAAAAAATATACATAAGAGTTTGCAACTTTGAGGCATAATAATCCGATCCGAAATCCAAAAATCCGATCTGATCCGATATTAATTCGAATCGGATTGCATTTTTTAAAATCCGAAATCCGAAAATCCGATCCGAAATGTGCTAAATCCGATCTGATCCATGCACAGCCCTACTTGCAATTACACAAACACATATTTTTCAAGTGCGCAGCCGCCTTTGTTTCCCTCAGGTGCATTGATGAACAAAGCAGCTACAAAACAAATGACCAGATCCTAGCATTGAATATGTCGTGTATCCTTTAGTATTGTTGTGTCTTTGTCTTATGTTATTTATTTATAATTCCTACATAATATGTTAGAAATATTTAGTTGGACATCATTTAACTGTCATTGCTTTTGGTTGTTGTCTAGAGTTAGTCAAGAGAGTGACTTTATAATAGAGTTATTACAAAGAGCTTACAATAGAATTATTATAAAAGGAGATGGATTAAGAGTTTAATTCCTAGATTGTAATAGGTTGTAATGTGAAGTTTGTTCGGTTAGTGAAGTTGAAATCCTATCAGGGTAGGCCGTGATTTTTAATCCCGTGATTTGGGAGTTTTTCACGTGAATATTGTGTGTTCTTTACTTACTGTTGCTTACTGTGAGAACTGATAGAGAACCTTGTTCTCTATACTGTTTGGTGGACCCTTAGTTTCTATCAATTGGTATCAGAGCGGGCACTTTCTAAAGGGTTAACACTTAGAAAGGATATTCATGGCTGCTCCACCAAAATTCGAGCAAGGACAATCAACCTACAGACCACCAAGATTCCACGGCCAATACTATGGTTGGTGGAAAACAAGAAGGCACGACTTCATCATGGCTGAGGACTCATAGTTATGGGATATGATATGTGATGAACCTTTTGTTCCCATGAAAAATATTGGTAAGGGAACAGTTAGAGTCCCAAAAACAAGAAAAGAGTACAACGATACTGATAGAAAGGACATTGAGAAGAAAATTAGGGCAAAGAAGATTTTTATCTGTGGTATCGGGCCAGATGATTACAACCTCATCTCAACTTGTCAGTCTACTAAGGAGATCCGAGAAGCTCTCTAAACTGCCCATGAGAGAACTACTCAGGTTATGTAGTCCAAAATTGATATGCTTACTATTGAGTATGTGCTTTTCAAGATGAAGGAGGATGAGTCTATTCAGGACATGCACACACGTTTCACCTCCACTATCAATGAGCTTCACTCCCTTGGAGAAGTCATCCCAAGAAATAGGTTGGTTCGAAAAATACTCAGTGTGTTACCAGGTTCCTAGGAAAGTAAAGTAAATGTTATCACTGAAGCCAATGATCTTCAGAAGGTGACTATTGATAAACTCATTGGTAATCTAAAAACCTATAAGATAAAGAAGAGGATCTTGAAAGAAAAGAGCCCAAAAGAGAGAAGAGCCTTGTTCTCAAGGCTGACAATATGAGTGACTCAAGTGGTGATGAGACAGACATGGCCTATCTCACTCGAAGATTCCAGAAAATGGTTCGTAGAAGTGGAAGAATTTCCAAGAGAGGTAGTTCTAGGAAAGATACCAAAGAAAATTATGGTTTTCATAACTGCAGAAAGCCAAGATATTTTATCAAAGAGTGTCCTCTTCACAATGCCGAAGGTCTATAGGAAATACCCTCTCTATCTCTATGAGGTAGGGATAAGGTCTGTGTACATACTATCCTCCCCAGACCCCATTTATGGGATCAAACTGGATTTTTTTATTGTCCTCTTCACAAGAAGGACCACTACAAACACAACGCAGACAAACCACATAAGAAATTGTGGAAGGGGATGAAGGTGTTGAAGTGTCGATTCAGCGTATTGAGGAAGGAAAAGTGGATGAAAAATCAGGTTTTTGTGTTGCTGAGGGGTCACATGCATCTGAATTTTATGGTCTTCAATGTGTTGAAGGGGTTATTTCTACATTAGGTAATCTTTCATCCCCTACTATTGTTACAGAAGTTTTGGGTACAAAGGGTGAGAAAATTGGGAGTGATACACTCAAAGAAGGATCTACTTCTCTTGAAAAAGAGCATGTTATTATGGAGACACTGGTTCAGGAGTCTATGTATGATGCTGTTGGTGAAGAGATTCATGGGGGAATCACTAAGTCAGAGGGGAGAACCTGGTAAGGGGGAACATGTGCGTCAAGGGGATCAAGTACCTGTTAGTACTATAGGGGAACCTATAGAGGGACCTGGTCGCTGTGCTCAAGGGGAAATTTCTGCTCCTACTTGGGATGAAACTTCTAGCTCTACAAGACAGCCGCTGGATACTGCTGACACTACCCCTTTTGACCACCATGTTATTGTTCCATTGGATATTATTTACCTAGAAATGAAGTCTTTGTCTGAGGGAAATTCTGGTGAGAGTGATGATGATATTGATGATCTGCATGTGATACAGTATATAGCTGCTAGGGGTGGGGTAAAGGCCATAAAGGATTCTGTTCCCAAACACCCCACTACTAGACATTAGAGAAATGATGCACTTGCATTGCCTTAAAAGTAAATAAGGAGAAGAAGAAGAGGATGATTCTTGTGAAAAGTCAATTGATTGATGAGGACGATGTGCCTCTTGCTAATGTAGTGGAGATGGGTGACAAGAATCCTGTTAAGCAACCCTCTCCTCTTGTTAATAAAAACTATAAGAAAACCGATGTTGCCAAGCAGAAGAAAACATTATCTGAAAAAGAACTTGTTAGTGACAAAGATGATGACGTATAGGAGGAAGGAGAAGCTGAGAAATAGAAAGTAGAGAAGAAGAAGCCTCCCAGAAAGAGGTAGAGTACTATTGAAGAACCCGGTTCCTCCAAAAGTCCAAGGGTGGAATTATCTGAGTTAGAGAGGAGGGAAAATCTGAAGAAACAAAAGGTTATATGGGGCTGAATCATTGATCCTTAGATTCTTGAACGACCAAGCATGAGATCGCTGGTAGAAATTATGGAGTTCCAGAAGTGGACCCATCTCTTTGAAGTCAAAAGTCCAAAAGTTTATGAAGATGAGGTGAGAAGCTTCTATGCTGACTTGTTTATGGTATACGGGGACACAATTTGTTTGAAGGTGAATGGAAAGGACTTTGTTATGGATGAGCACTTGCTGGGTGAGATTTTTGAGGTACCTACTGCTGGGCTGAAGAATATGGAGGGAACTGGTTCCCCTGACTTTAAGAAGTTGATCATCAAGAAGCAAGTTGTTCAGACGGGGGAAGAGTGCAAAAGAAGGCACTTCTGCCAGCATACCAACTGTTGTTTGAGTTGGTGAACAAGGTGCTTCTACCTATGGCTGAGAGGAGGTCTATTTCCTCCATTACGGACCTGGTTTTTCTAGAAGCACTAGACTTCTTCTCCTCCATCAGTCTGCCTGGGATTATGATTGAACATATGCTGAAGGAGGAAGATTTCAAGGATGGGAATCATGGTCTCCCCTAAGGGTTCCTCCTTAGCAAAGTCTTTGAACACTTTGAGGTTCCCTTGGGAAAAGCATCTGTGGGGACAAGAAAGCAATTGTTCACTATGAATACTTTGGAAGAGTGTGTGTGGTGAATGAGAGAGGAATATAAAGCAACTCCACTGTAAAGATTAAGCGTCTCTCAACTGATCGATTCTAAGGAGGATTAAGCATCTGAAAGCACATAATTCCATTCTAGAGTCTAAGCTTACCAGGCCAGCAAGGAACCTGGTTCCAGCAGTGCTCAGAGTGTAGAGGTTTCCCGTTTGAAGGCTGTAAATGCTGAGTAAAGGAAACAAGTGGGGAACCTGAAGGAGTAGCTGATCAATGATCAAAGGGTTGCTAATTCTCTCATGGATAGTCTCCTCAAGGCTCTTGCTCTCTAATCTTTCATATTCCCCATCCAGTGTCCCTTGTTTTGCACCCTTCCCAGTCGTCTCCTAATCATGTCCTTTTGTTGCTTCTAATTGTTGACTATGGTACTTTATTTTTCTGATTTGTAATATTTGTGTAACTATGGTACTGCTACTCCTATGTTTTCTTTCCCTCTTATAATTAATGAGAATGACTGCCTATTTTATGCAATGTTATACTCTTGTGTTCTATTTTTAGTCATGTTGTGTGCACACAAGTAGCATGAGTTAAAGTTATTGGACTTCTTTTTGCATACTTTAAATGATGCCAAAAGGGAGAAGATAATTGAAGGGGGAAACTGGTTCTCAGGGTGAAGGTGTCTGATTCATATGGGGAACATGTGGAAATCTGGTTCTCTGAAGGGAATATCAACTCTAAGTTTGTCATCATCAAAAAGGGAGAAATTGATAAGATATGCGAATGTGGTTTTGATGATTTGCCAAACTTCATGGAAGAACCAGATAGGAACCTGGTACACTTAATTCCCTTGTGCTATTTGAAACATACCATATTGACTAGTATAATTCTCAGGGAAAACAAATGAGGGAACAACAGAGGGAACAGATAGGATCAGTTCCTAAGGTCGTCGCGCAAGTCAACTCTATAGTTGTTAACGTTGTTGCACTGTACTTGCAAAAGTACAATAGCACAACTTTAATTTGCTAAACTGGAAATGCCCTTGTAACTACCCTCATGATCTCTCATATATAAATAACATGTTACAAGCTGTTGACCTATTATTTGCAATTACAAAAACACAAAATTTCTCAAGTGTGCAGCCACCTCTGTTTCCCTCAGGTACATTGAAGAACAAAACAGCTGCAAAACAAAGGACCAAATCCCTACGTTGAATATGTCGTGTGTCCTTTAGTATTGTTGTGTCTTTGTCGTCTGTTAAGTCAAGAAGAGTCTCTTGGGGGAGCTTGCCAAGCACTTGCTTGTGTCTGTATTACTATGGCTAAGGGAAAAATCAGAAGCCCAAATTTTCCTTAATAGTAGTAATAATACTTTTTCAGATAGCAGTCAAAATAAATAAGCATTATGGAGGATAACATATGAAGTCAATATATATGTCGCTAAGAGACATAGTACTTGTGCTTCCTACTATATATTTTCTGGCTCTTAGTTTGTTGTGATCATCGTTTTGGCACTCGTTATTAGTATTGCTTATTTTGTACTATTTTTTTACTTTCTTTCTGAGCCGAGTGTCTATCGAAAACATCATCTCTACCCTCCCAAGGTAGGGGTAAGATCTACGCATACACTATACTCTCCAAATTCTACTTGCGAAACTTTATTGGGTCAGTTGTTATGTTATATTTTATAGCTAAGAGACATAGTACTTGCATTTTTATCCCTATTATCTGTTCATTTATATTACAAGAAAAATAAGGTCAAAACCAAGCTCAATAAATTGCAAAGAGTTTAAATTTTACGCATTGAAAAATATTTATATAATTAAGTCATTCATTATATAATTACAATTATTTTTTTTGATAATCATTAATTGGTAATTTGATAAATTAATAATTAACTTGCCATCCCCCGTTAAAATTCAACTAAATCCAATTGAAAATGCAAGGGTGCTACTATGCAGGGCGTCCACTTTGTGATCCAAAACTTTATATCTTTTTGTGCCAAAATTATTATATAAAAAGTGGGAAAGGAAAAGGATATCAAATATTTCCAAACACATGCTCATAATATTTCACGTTAACACATCAAGTGTGACGACCCGATAGACCATTTATAGTTTTAACCTTAAATACTGTATTTTGAAACCTTGATTAGCTCCGTTTAGCCTTCCTCGATTTTCATGCACAATTAGTGTCTTTTTCCGGAAGGTTTTATGTTAAAGTTTGATAAAAATATGAAATCGTGCTTTAAAAACCTCATTTGAGTTGACTTCGGTCAACGTTTTGAGAAAACAGACCTGGATTAGTCTTTTGATGATCCTGGTGGGTCTGTATCGTGATTTGAGACTTGAGCGTATGCTCAGAATCAAATTCGGAAGTCTCTAGCTCGAATTATCGCAAATTATTAAAACCTAGAAGCTTAAAGATTTAAAGAATTAATAAGTTTGATAGTAGTTTGAATTTATTGCTATCGGGTCCGGATTTTGGTTATAGAACTTGGTATAGGTTCATTACTGTATTTATGACTTGTCTGCAAAATTTAGTGCAAAACGGAGTTGATTTGACGTGATTCGAACGTCCGGTTAAAAAATTGAAAGTTCTTAAGTTTCATTGAAAACTTCATTCGTTTTGGTATCCAATTCGTAGTTCTAGGTATTATTTTGGTGTTTTGATCATGCGAGCGAGTTCGTATAATAGTTTTGGACTTGTGTGCATATTTGGTTTGGATCCCCGAGGGCTCGGGTGAGTTTCAAATAGGCTACTGAGTGATATCAGACTTAGTAGAATAGTTGATGACTCTTCTGTTACTGCTGCTCTGCTACAGGTCTCGCATTTGCGAGCCTCGCTTCTACGAACAAGGCTTCGCATTTGTGAGCATGGGCTGATTGGGGGACGTTCGCATTTGCGAGGTAAAAGTTCACTTTTGCGAACTTGCTTCTCCCACTTTTGCGATGGTAGAATCGTATTTGCGACTTATCGTGTTTCTAGGCAATCTTCACATATGCGAAGGGTGGTCCACATTTGCAAGGGCGTGGGTTCGCATTTGCGACCAAAATATCACATTTGCGATGATTTTCATTTTTGAGAAGGGTTCGCATTTGTGACCACTTTCTCGCATTTGCGATGTTCGCAATTGCGAACAAAATATCGTAATTGCGACATATGCATCTAGTAAAAGAGGGGGAAAACAAGATTTTAGCTCATTCTTCCAAATTCTTAACCCTAAAAACCTTAGAGGCGATTTTCCCAAGAGCTTTTCTTCCTAAACTCATTGGTAAGTGACTCTAACCTACTTCTTCATAAGATTTGAACCTTAAATCTAGGCTTTCCATAGTAGAAATTAGGGATTTGGGTAGAATTAGAGATTTTTATAAAATAGGTATTTAGACCTTGAATTGAGGTCGCATTTTGAATTGAATTGCATAACCGGGTTCGGGGGTGAATGTGTAATCAGATTTTGGTCCGAACCTCGGGTTTTGACCAAGCGGCCAGGGGTTGAATTTTTCAATAATGATCTAAATTGAACTTATTTCATTCGTGAATAGTTTCTAAAGCTTAATTTGAATCGTTTGGTTAATAATTTGAGTTGGTTGCGGAGCGAGGTAAGTGTTGGGTTTAACCTTGGTTTGAGGGAATTAGGAACCCTTGAGCTATGTGCTATGTGAAATTCATGTGTAGCGGCGTATATGCGAGGTGACGAGTGTATATACGCCGCCAAAATACTTGGTTTTCCTGCTTCCCGTATTTCATTAAGTGTTTCATTCCATATCTTAATTGTTACATGCTTTAAATGCTTCCCTGCCTTTACTTGATACTTGTCAATTATTATTCTAGTGTTAACAATATTAGATTCTCTCATGCTTTCATGATTGACTATTACTTGCCTTAATTGACTTACTTGCACCCTTTAATTGTCATTTACCTGACTTGTCTTACTGCTTAATATTAATTATAGTGGATTCCCAATTTGGCACGAGACTTCCTTTTTGGTTCTGCTTCATATTCGTTAATCATAGAGACTCTTGTGATTCGAGTTGTTAAATTGATTGCACTCATTGATTTATTTATATTGATATGGTGGGATCAGGTTGCGTGCCGCAACATGTGGAATAAGGGTGAATTGATATGGTGAAATAGGGATGGATTTATATTGATATGGTAGGATCGGGTTGCGCGCCGCAACAAGTGAAATAAGGGTGGATTGATATGGTGAAATAAAGGTGATTATGATATTGATTATGACTATACAGTGGGATCGGGCTGCGCGCTATATATATATATATATAACACCATAAGGGAGGGTAGTATTGTACGGTGGATCGGATTGCTTGCCGCAACAGTTTATGTGTTTCTATTCCTTATTGTGTTGTGTTGGCTTCCGTACTTTCATACGGGAATCTAAGGATTGGTATTTCTAGCATTTACTGGTTTTTCTTCGAAGATTGAGTTTTTTTCCTGAGTTAACTGCCTTAGTTTGTTTCCGTGTTTTCCGTTTCTATCATTATTTTATACTGCATTTAGGTTATATTGTAGGCGATCCGCCTTAGCCTCGTCACTACTTTGTCGGGGTTAGGCTCGGCACTTACAGAGTACATGGAGTCAGTTACACTCATACTACACTCTGCACTTCTTATGCAAATTTTCAAGTCGGTCCCAGTGGTGTGTCACTACCCCTTCTGTTATTTGCACCTATGCACATAGAACCATAGTAAAGATACTTAGCAGTTAGAATTCCTCGAGGTTATTGTAATATATGCTATATTTTAAGTGCTGAAACATAATTTATAAGACGATAATTAAGTGTTTGGATAAAAGTACTGAAACTGATAATAAGTACTTGATTTGTTGTGTTAAAATATTGTTGATCATAAGTTGTTCTTTTGTTAAAATACCTAAAATACCCTCGTACTTTTTATAAGAAATTATAAATTTAATAGTATCTTTGTAAAGAAAAGGAAGAATGATGAATACGGAATGCAAATGAAGTTAGGAGTTTCGTTTTGTGAAAGGCTATTAAGAATTAGCAAAAATTAGTAAGAATAAAATAGTAAAGTTTTTATTAAACTAAAAGTGCTTATAAGTTGAAAACTATTAAGTTGAATTGATTTTGACTTATAGCTTTATATCAAATCCCAAGATAAGTTAAAAAGTACTTATACGCAAATTTGATGAACTTATAAACTTAGCCAAACACACTTTTAGGCTACAAAATGATCGAAGCATGCTATTTGGTTCGTTTCTTTACGGATTTTTGCCAAAACAATTCATCTCAAAATTACGCCAAGGATACAGATGATCAAATCCAAGTTTATAGATCAGGTGACCATTCAAAAATTCCACTCTTATCCTACGGAACAAGTCTAGTGGCGCATGCCTATGTAGTATTTTGTGCAAACGGTGTAGACCTGCAGTCACAATTCAGCTTGTAAGTAAATTTGGGTTTCTGATCACAGACTGAGTCAGAATTTCTATCTTATGGGTTTTGAATTTTAGAATAACAACTTTAACTGTTAATGACCGAGTCTAAATTAAATATTTGTTTATATTTAATGAATTCTAAATACCAACTACACTATTTGAAGAAAAATTACTTGGTTCGACCAAACTCGTAGCTTGGCTTGTGCCTCTCCCTTATCTGTGATTGCGGTGGTTTTAACAAGTTACTTCATGTACCAAATTGATATTTACTGTGTATTTGCAAGCGGTATCTCAGCCTATTATATATATCTATACATATTGTTTTTGAGATAATTATATACACATAAAAAAATTACAAAACGATGTGGCCATGCCAATGAGAACAACCCTCAAAAGCTAGAAATTAACACAAACGTAAACTACACATGAGTAACAATTACTTAAGAATTACTCACCAGAAGCAAACATAAGAAGAAAGCAAAGATACTTATTTTTCTAACTTTAGATTGAGCCATTTCTTAAAACTTTTTGAGATGCTTTGTGATGAAATCCAGTTTATCAGAGGGTCTACTTATAGTGACACAAAAACAATTTTTTAACATACACTTGTGCTTAATTAACCTTTAACACGCAAAATAAAGAAAATGTCAAGTTAACGTTTTGAACTGATCAAATGTTTTCCTTCTTGAACCTCCACGAAAGTAACAAGAACTTACTACTGAATAAAGAAAGTAATAATATTGATCAAGGTAAATTAGAAAGACTTACTGGAAGCCTGATGATAGTCTTTTATTATTCTTTTCTATAGTTTGTTGCTTTTTCCCCTTCTCTCTCTCTTATTTTGAACTATTAGTAGTATATTGAATTATTTAGGGTTTGTCACCCTACACGTAACGGTAACTCATTATTTGTGAAAACTACTAATGGATTCAACTAATATTATTGATTGTGTAAACAATTTTATTTAAGTGTTGAATTTTATCATGTTGTAGCATATAATTTGCCTATTTTTTCAAGTTACTTATTCCATTTTATGGACTATAGTGTATAGTTATCTTCTATGTGACTTGATTGTGTAACTATTCAATAACACTATTATATTAGTGTATAGAAGTTGAACGCTAAACTAATTCAGCTTGTAACAGTACATCACCTTGTTAAAAAATAAAAGTAATTAAAACAAACTTCAAGCTTAAATACTTGTATGACTTAAAACTAATAGTCGATACAAGTGGTTGAGAAACTTGTAGGAAAAATGACACTGTGTAGCCGCTGTAAAAATAATAGCCCAAACAATGTATAAAATTTATATATTTTTTGTATATATATACATTCGGTATGTTATATACAAACATTATACAAATTTTATACACTTTTTCGGCTACTAAATATAAATAGTTTTTGGCACGGGCTAAAAGTGATAATACCCCAAACTTGTACAGGAGAACAAGATCCAAGTAGAATTGGTAGAGACAGAAAGTTGTACCGTAAAAAAGGAATTAAAGATCAAGTTGCTTCAAGTTTGAAATTTTCAAAACTATAGTAATGTATTTGTTGGATTATAATGAAACAAAGATACAATTGCATGTTAAATTAATTGATATCTACTCTCTAAGGAAGCACGTTGCAGTCAATAGGAGTGAGAATCAGTCGATCAGTTCAGTTCAATTTTTCTTTTATTTTCGATTCAATTCCATTTTTCTTAATTTTGACTTAATTAAATCAGTTCGATCATGTCTGCTTGAGACTTATTTGAACGTTTGTAATTAAGTTGGGCTTTTGATTAAACCATTATGCTTACTTGATAAGTTATGCGAGTGTGATTTTGATGATTTGTCAAATTTCATGGAAGAACCAGATAGAAACATCATACAATCAGTTGCCATGTGCTCTTTGCAACATACCCTGTTGACTGGTTTAATTCTCTGAAAAAACAAATGAGGGAACAGCAGAAGGAACAGACAGGATCAGTTTTTCAGTTCGTCATGCAAGTCAACTCTATAGTTATTAAAGCTGCAGCACTGTACTTGCAACAGTACATCAACACAACTTCAATTTGCTAAACAAGAAATGCCCTTGTAACTAACCTCATCATTTCACATATATAAACAGCATGTTACAAGATGTTGACCTAACACTTGCAATTACAAAAACACATAGTTTTCAAGTGTGCAGCCGCCTTTGTTTCCCTAAGGTGCATTGAAGAACAAAGCAGCTACAAAACGAAGGACCAGATCCCAGCATTGAATATGTTGTGTGTCCTTTAGTATTGTTGTGTCTTTGTCTTATGTTATTTATTTATAATTCCTACACAAGTTTTTTGAAGTAATTAGTAGGACATCATTTAACTGTCATTGCTTTTGGTTGTTGTCTAGAGTTAGTCAAGTGAGTGACTTTATAATAGAGTTATTACAAAGAGCTTATAATAGAATTATTGTAAGAGGTAAGGGATTAAGTCTTTAATTTCTAGATTGTAATAGGTTGTAATCTGAAGCTTGCTCAGCTAATGAAGTTGAAATCCTACTAGGGTAGGTCGTGATTTTTAATCCCGTAAGCTGAGAGTTTTTCACGTAAATATTGTGTATTCTTTACTTACTGTTGCTTACTATGGGAACTGATAGAGAACCTGGTTCTCTATACTGTTTGGTGGACCCTTAGTTTCTATCAATTGGTATCAGAGTGGGCACTTTCTAAAAGGTTAACACCTAGAAAGGATCTTCATGGCTGCTCCACCAAACTTTGAGGAAGGACAATCACCTACAGACCACCAAGTATCAACGGCCAATACTATGGTTGGTGAAAAACAAGAATGCACGACTTCATCAAGGATGATAACTCATAGTTATGGGATGTGATATGTTGTCAAAAATGCGGAAAGCCAAGATATTTTATCAAAGAGTGTCTTCTTCACAATGTCGAGGGTCTATCAGAAACAATCTCTCTATCTTTCTGAGGTAGGGGTAAGGTCTGTGTACACACTACCCTTCCAGACCCCATTTATGGTATCAAACTGGGTTTGTTGTTATTATTTTTGTGCCCTCTTCACAAGAAGGACCACTACAAACACAACGCTGAAAAACCACATAAGGAATGGAAGGGGATGAAGGTGTTGAAGTGTCGATTCAACGTATTGAGGAAGGAAGGGTGGATGAAAAATCAGGTTCTCATGTTGCTGAGGGGTGACATGCATCTTAATTTTCCGGAGTTCAATGTGTTGAAGGGGTTATTTCTATATCAGGCAATCTTCCATCCCCTACTATTGTTACAGAAGTTTTGGGTACAAAGGGTGATAAAATAAGGAGTGATACACTCAAAGAAGGCTATGCTTCTCTTGAAAAAGAGCATGTTATTGTGGAGACATTGGTTCATGAGTCTATCTGATGCTATTAGTGAAGAGACTCATAGAGAACCACTGAGTCAGAGGGGAGAACATGGTAAGGGGGAACATGTGCGTCAAGGGATCAAGTACCTGTTACTACTAAGGGAAACCTACAGAGGGACCTGGTCCTTCTACCTAAGGGGAGATTTCTGCTCCTACTTGAGATGAAACTTCTAGTCTACAAGATAGGCCCTGGATAGTGCTGACACTACCCCTTTTGACCACCATGTTAGTGTTCCATTGGATATTATTTACCTAGAAATTAAGTTTTTGTCTGAGGGAAATTCTGGTGAGAGTGATGATGATATCGATGATCAGCATGTGATACAATATATAGCTGCTAGGGGTGGGGTAAAGTCCATAAAGAATTCTGTTCCCAAACCTCCCACTACTAGACAACAGAGAAATGATGCACTTGACATTGCCTTGAAAGAAAATAAGGAGGAGGAGGAGAAGAAGAAGAAGAAGAAGAAGAAGAAGAAGAAGAAGAAGAAGAAGAAGAAGAAGAAGAATAAGAAGAAGACGAAGAAGAAGAAGAAGAAGAAGTTGAAAAAGAAGAAGAAGAAGAAGAAGAAGAAGAAGAAGAAGAGGAGGAGGCTTGTGAAAATCCGATTGATTGATGAGGACGATATGCCTCCTGCTGATGTAGTGGAGGTGGAGGATGAGGAGCCTGTTAAGGAACCCGCTCCTCTTGGTAGGAAAAACTCTAAGAAGACCATTACTACCAAGCAGAAGAAAACAGTATCTGAAAAAGAACTTGTGAGTGACAAGGATGATGAAGTAGATTAGGAAGGAGATGTAGAGAAAGAGAAAGTAGAGAAGAAGAAGCCTCTCGGAAAGAGGTAGAGTACTAGTGAGGAACCCGGTTCCTCCAAAAGTCTAAGGGTGGAATTATCTGAGTTAGAGAGGAGGGCAAATCTGAAGAAGTAAAAGGTTCTGTAGGGTCGAGTCATTGATCATGAGATTCTTGAACAACCAAGCATGAGACAGCTGATAGAAATTGTGGAATTCCAGAAGTGGACCCATCTCTTTGAAGTCAAAAGTCTAAAAGTTTATGAAGATGAGGTGACAAGCATCTATGCTGACTTGTTTGTGGTATATGGGGACACAATTTGTTTGAAGGTGAATGGAAAGGACTTTGTTATGGATGAGCACTTGCTGGGTGAGATTCTTGAGGTACCTACTACTGGGCTGAAGAATACGGAGGGAACTGGTTCCCCTGACTTCAAGAAGTTGATCATCAAGAAGCAATTTGTTTAGACAGGGGAAACAGTGCATATTAAGGCACTTCTACTAGCATACCAACTACTGTTTGAGTTGGTGAACAAGGTGGTGCTACCTATGGCTGAGAGGAGGTCTATTGCTTCCATTACAGACCTGGTTTTTCTGGAAGCACTAGACTCCTTCTCTTTCATTAGTCTGCTTGGGATTATGATTGAACATATGCTGAAGGAGTAAGATTTCAAGGATGGGAATCATGGTCTCCACTAAGGGTGCCTCCTTAACAAAGTCTTTGAACACTTTGAGGTTCCCTTTGGAAAAGCATATGTGGGGAAAAGAAAATAAATGTTCACTATGAATACTTTGGAAGTGTGTGTGTGTGTGGTAAAGAAGGGAGGAGTAGGAAGCAACTCCACTGTAGAGATTAAGCATCTCTCCGCTGATCGATGCTCAGGAGGATGCCAATGCAGAAATTAAGCGTCCGAAAGCACACAATGCCATTCTAGAGTCTAAGCCTATCAGGCCAGCAAGGAACCTGTTTCCATAAGCACTCAAAGTGAAGAGGTTTCCCGTTTGAAGGCTGAAAATGTTGAGTTGAGGAAACAAGTGGAGAACCTGAAGGAGTAGCTGATCAATGATCAAAGGGTTGCTAATGCTAGCATGGATAGTCTCATCAAGGCTCTTGCTCTCTAATCCTTCATGTTCCCCATCCAGTGTCCCTTGTTTTGCATCATTCCCAGTCCTCTCCTAATCCTGTCCTTTTGTTGCTTCTAATTGTTGACTATGGTACTTTATTTTTCTTGATTTGTAATATTTGTGTGACTATGGTACTACTACTCCTATGTTTTCTTTCCCTCTTATAATTAATGAGAATGACTGCCTATTTTATACAATGTTATACTCTTGTGTTCTATTTTTAGTCATGTTGTGTTCACACAAGTTGCATGAGTTAAAGTTGCTAGACTTCGTTTTGCATATGCCTGTCTAAGTCTTTTAATGATGCCAAAAGGGAGAAGATAATTGAAGGGGGAAACTGGTTCTCTGGGGGAAGGTGTCTGATTCATAGTTGGAACATATGGAAATCTGGTTCTCTGAAGGGAATATCAACTCCAAATTTGTCATCATCAAAAAATGAGGTAATGATAAGATATGCGAGTGTAGTTTTGATGATTTGTCAAACTTCATGGAAGAACCAGATAGGAACCTGATATAATCAGTTCCCTTTTGCTCTTTGCAACATACCCTGTTGACTGGTTTAATTCTCAGGGAAAACAAATAAGGAAACAACAGAGGGAACAAATAGGATCAGTTTCTCAGGTCGTCGCGCAAGTCAACTCTACAGTTGTTAAAGTTGTTGCATTGTACTTGCAACAATACAACAGCACAACTTTGATTAGCTAAACTGGAAATGCCTGTGTAACTACCCTCATGATCTCTCATATATAAACAACATATTACAAGGTGTTGACCTAACATTTGCAATTACAAAAACACAAATTTTCTCAAGTGTGCAGACACCTCTATTTCCCTCAGTTACATTGAAGAACAAAACAGCTACAAAACAAAGGACCAGATCCCAACATTGAAAATCTCGTGTGTCCTTTAGTATTGTTGTGTCTTTTTCTTATGTTATTCATGTGTAATTCCTACACAATCTTTTAGAAGCATTTAGTAGGACATCATTTAACCATCATTGTTTTTGGTTGTTGACTAGAGTTAGTCAAGAGAGTAACTTTGTAATATAGTTATTACAAAGAGCTTACAATAGGAAAATATAATATTTACAAGTTAAATAGATAGAGGGCATGGATAACACAACAACAATTGAGGTAGAGGACTAAGACATGACAATAACAAAAGTTACATAGAAAACATAGGTGCAACAATAATAGCTGAATATAAAGGGCATGAATGTATACATAAGGAAAATATATCATAATATCATGCATGTCTCTCGTCCTTTCCTGCACGGAAATACCCTTCATGCCATGAACACATGATAATATAAAAATAATGGCACAGTATCACTGTTCGTGCTTTTACTCTCATTCTCACATGATAATATAAATGAAATGGCACGACATCACCCTTCGTGCTTTACTCAAATGGCACGGCATCACCCTTCGTGCTTTACACTCCTTCTCATATGGTAATGTATATGCAATAGAATGGCATCACCCTTCGTGCTTTACACTCTTCCTTACCAAGTACATTTATATCAATAGCAAGCAAGGTAGGAAGCATGGATAACATCAAGGAGAGTGATTAAGTGAATATTCTAAATAAACATCAATCACAATTTTCAAGTCAATAAGAATTGAACAAACCTCAAGAACCTTATTGTTCAACTATCTCAACAAATCTCAAAAATGATCTTCAACTCAAGTATAAAATCCAATACTTCAAAAATAGCGGTCGTAGCGATGCATTTGTGATTAAGTATAGAGATGACTAAATTTAGTACACTAATAGTTTCACAAAACTCCGTCAAATTTTAATCCAGTTATAATAAGCTAAATCATGTTTTCTAGCATTTAACTTTATATTCGTATCAATCTAGGAGTCAAGTAAAACATGAAGTAAGGTCACATACTCAAACAAGGCACTAATAATCGTATAATCTACCCCCAAGCATGATTAACCCTGGTGTATATACGCTCGTCACCTCATATATGCATTACCCCCACATGTAGAAAATAATATCAAATAGTAGAAAAAATTCTCCCAACAAAGTTAGGCAAGACACTTACCTCAAACAAGCCAAATTGATACACTAGAAGCGCCATCCCACTCAAATCGACCTCTGAACGACCCGAAACTAGCCAAAAGCAACTCAAAATCATCAAATAATGCTATAGGAAGCAAACCCAAATGATAAAGGTCGAATCTTCAATCAAATACTCAAAGTTAACCAAAATGTCAAACCCGAGCCCGCACCTCGTAACCCCATAAAGCTCACAAATTATGACAGCCCAATTGAATACGAGTCCAACCATACTAATTTCACTCAAATCCGGCTCATCAATGTTCAAAACTCAAAAATTCACTTTAGGAAAGTTTAGACAAAACTGCACAATTTCTCTTTAAAATTCATAATTTAAATACCAAAATCAAAGATACATTAATGAAATACAACTAAAATCGACTACAAAATGTTTATCCCAATCCATGTGGTGAAAATCGCCTCCAAAATTTCCTTCAAAATCGCCCAAATCCGAGCTCCATAGCTCAAAATATTATAAAATGACCAAAACCTTCGAAATAGAGTACATAATAAATACTGCCCAGGGTGAACTCATCGCGATCGCGAAACCAGCATCGCGATTGCGGAACCAGCATCGCGATCGCGAAGCACAAACTCTTCTACCCTCAGATTACTCTTCGTGTTTGCAGCATATTCCACACGAACGCGATACACAGAACTTCTCAAACACAGATCTCTCTACGCGAACGCGATAAAGAAGGCCTCCGGCTCCTCCTCCTAGCTCAACACTATGCGACGAATGCGAAGAAGACTTGCCCAAACTCTACGCGAACGCGGTCGACCTATCACGATGCGATGAAGAAAATCCCCCAATCCCATGAATCATTACGCGATCGCAGCCACTTCTTCATGATCGCGAAGAACAATAGAGACATCAACAAACAGTAGAAACCAACAACTCCAAGCTAATCCGGAATGATCCGAAACCACCCCCAAACTCACCCAAGCCCCTCGGGACCCCATCCGAGCATACCAAGTCCAAAAACATAAATACTAACCTACTCGAGGCCTCAAATCACACATAACAAATATCAAAATAACAAATCACACCTCAAATCAAACTTAATGAACTTTTGAACTTTCAACTTCTAAAATCGTGTCGAACAATATCAAACAACTCGAAATGACCTTAAATTTTGCACACAAGTTTCAAATGACATAACGAACCAATTCCAACTCCCGAAATAACAATTCAAACACGGTATCATCAAAGTCAATTCTCGGTTAAACTTATGAACATTCCAAACCTTTTCATTTCCAACTTTCACCAAATAGTACAGAAACCTTCTAGAAATATCCAAATTCAAATTTCGGCATATGCCGAAGTCCAAAATCATCATCCGGGTCTAACGAAATCATCAAAACTTCGATCCGGGGTCAAATACACAAAATTTAAACTTGGTCAACTCTTCCAACTTAATACTTTCAAGTTGACTAGAAAACCAAATCCGACGATATATGCGAGTCATAATACACCATATGAAACTACACATGACCTCAAGCTACCGAACTGAATGCATTTACTCGAAATGACCGGTCGGGTCGTTATATCCTCCCCTACTTAAATATATGTTCGTCCTCGAATGTGCCATGAGTCGTTCCAAAGCCATCAAATCACAGTGTAACCTTTTCATGCATATACTTGGGAGTGATCCCATGTCACCCCAATCTATATAAGTCTGTCAACACAACATAACTGAGGATCCTTACTTCAACCTTAGTTTATAAACCTTAGAACTCAATTTCCAACATTCAGAATTCATTACAAGACTCGAATCTTGCATCTACACTCTGTACAAGTTTGAACAAGTTGTATCATGTCATAACCATAACCAAAGATGTAATCACATGATATACCACATAACTTCCATACTCGTAGCAATAATTTCCGATCATAGTAGCTGCTCAAAAGACAAATCAGATACCTGTAGTAAACCTCATATCAAATAAAACCTCGTTCAAAACCTTCGTACACTGCTAATGATGAAAGAAACACACAGAATCTCATAACCACTCATCAGATCAATAATTCAAGAAGCTCACTCGTTCTACAAGGACCATTGCCCAAATTCTGAGCAAAAATGTGGTATCATTCTCCCAAACATTCCTCATCCCAATACAATAGTTCAAATCTCAGGTCTAGAAATCTTATCTCCGCTAATACAAATAGCACCACCGATAAGTCGCACCAAAATCCATTTGGAATCCCATACAATGTGGATCCATACACAAAACAAGTAATAATTCAGACATGACAGATAATAGTAATTCAATACAAGCAGCCAAACCGACAAGTCGCACCAAAATCTATTTGGAGCCCCGCAAAATGCGGATCCGTACACCAAACAAGTAATAATTCATACATGATAGATAATAGTAAGAAAGTTAAATAAGAAGTCACTAAGCAAGTTAAGCAGGCAGGGTAATATAAACATCTTCCTATGAACTATTTTCAACAACGTAAAAAAAAAACACATGAAATAAGCATAAGACGTTACATCTCATCATAGTACTATTGCAACATGCTACCCGATCCAATCATATCAATCCACATAGGGGTACTCATCGAGCCAAAATGATCGGGCTCACTAATCACATGTGCTTCAACATCAATCACGATAGAGTGCACAAATATAACTATGGGAAAGATGATTAGGCATAAACAATACTGAGAAAGACAAGCACAACTATGGTGCAATAAGCAAAATCAATATCACGAGGTCCATCTCGCCCATAAAGCTATAAGGCCTAAACAAAATTACAATATGCGTGCAAATAATCATGTAACCCTGACAACCCGTCATATCATAAGAGAGAAATACATAACATAGACCAAGGCGCGAATAACATCCATTCTGCCCGATGATATACCTGTGGTAACAGTTGCGCAAGAGCAAGCAAATCCGATTCGATACAAAATACACATTCCCATTAGGCTCACAAATAATCCCTAAACCAAATTCTGATAACCCAAATGGGTAAATAACCTTCCAAAAGTCCATAGCAACCTTTCCATAATACATACTATCAATTATCCAATCCTCAACATTTCTTTACAATTCGCAATCAAGGAATAGTCTGCCTACGAGAACATCAGTCTTTGAACCTCATGAATACCAAAATCTCCATATCTGATCTCAACACCGCTACTCAGATGGCTGATACGTCACTCATACTCCATCATCTTATAGAAAACTACCGACAAGTCAAAACACAATACACTTGCCAACATGCACACTTTCCTCCAGCGACATCAAATAGTGCTAGCATTCTCTTAAACACCTGAAATCGTCTGTGCCATCAAGAACTCATATCATTCCCTTCAAAACTAAACCGCAACCTTGAACTCACAATATTCAGCCCCACACGGTGCACTGCCACTAACATGCTAACTCGTGAAAATATAAAAATCTCGTAATCGACTCTGAACCACAAGCAAGTTAGACACCTCATCAACTGAGAACCTTTCATTTAACTTAATCGAGGAGAACATCACCACACATAATATATCTTTTATACTTGTAGAAAATATCATCTCCGGCCCGTGGCCATAACCATGATGAATTTTTCGGAACTCATTAACACATAATCAAGTCATCAGAACTGATCTCCTATAATTCAATCGAGTCACGCTGACTTCCAACCCGAAAGTAACTCAATTTGATATGCTCACTCTGAAGGAACATTCTGTGAATCCGAAGCCGTTTCTTGCATCTCTCTAATATTTCCATGTAGAATCGTTCTTGATATAGAAATAACGTAGATCCGATCACCATTTACTCCCAATCTCAAGCCCTATTCGTTCAAAGATTCAGGAGTCCTTAAATGCCACATATGATCTGGAACTCATCAAAACCTTCTCGATAACCACTCACCTTACTCTGATCTTCAATACACAGCCAATACGTACCGAGTAACCCGTGCTTCACCAGCACATGGCTATTCAAAGGAACAACCAAGCAATCCCTCAATCTGGAAACTGATACAATGCATGATCATATGATCCGATCGTCAAGAACAGACTCCACCACTTAGGTTGAAGCCACAGAACACATCATCAGTAATCCATAGTACCATATCTTTATAGATGCCAGATCCCGCAATGTGAATCAGCTGAATACTTCATAAGATCAGGTAATACTAGTCGTAGAACACTCCAAAGACTCTGCCAAGCACACACCCATCCCTACAATAGTTAAGAAAACTACCCCCAAATGCTTTGAAATGATAATATATGCATTCTACCGAATGGAAACCTCACACGAAATGCAAGATCCAAACTCATCACGCAGGAGATAACCCCCCGGTTGTACTCAAATCAACACCTTAATATGAACCCACCATACCCACAATAACTAGGCCACCCACCAGCCTTCCCAAGTTCGTGCTTACCAACCAGATACAAGAATTCTCTTTGTACCGTAAATGAACGACTGAAAGATCTATCAATGCATTCGCTCCCAAGACTAGACCGCACATCGCGATGATAATCAAGCATCCATAGTCCATCGTAATCCATTCGCAACATCATAAACCATCGATGCATAGCTGATACCGAGTGCGCAACCTCGCATACAAGTGAATAGAAAGAAATCAAAGATTTAGGCACCAAGCTGAAGCAAAGTTGCACGATGAGGAAAGAAAGAAGGGAAGTTTCCTAGCTGCCTTGTAGCCTCTCGAAGATATGTATGGACGTCATCATACCGATCCACAAGACTCTACTAGAAACTTACTCATGACTCGTAGAACCTACGAACCTAGTGTTCTGATACCAACTTGTCACAACCCAAAATTTGCCTAGTCGTGATGGCACCTAACCCGACCCGCTAGGTAAGCCAATTACAGTCAACATAATTCTACTGAAATTAATATGAAGCCATAAGTGAAATAACTAAAATTTGTATAACTTCCCAAGGATTGGTAGTACAAGTCACGAGCGACTATGATTTAGATTTACAAAACCGATATGATGAATAAATACAGTATCTATTGGAATTATACATAAACAGAACTCAAATCTACAACTATCAAGGACAAATGGTAGTCATGCCCGGACAATGGATACATCTTCAATGCCAGATCTCGCCATGCACAGTGTAGTATGAGTACAACTAACCCCATGCACCCAGTAAGTGTCTTGACTAACCTTGGTGAAGTAGTGTCGAGGTTTATGGTTAAAAGATACTCACTGATATAACCTGTGCAGTAGAATAGCAATAGGAACAATACTAAAACATAACAAAGAAGAATACAAGAACGAATATGTGAATCAGTAATGATTACTAGAAGATATTACAGTCAATATTTCTCAATATCACAACCAAATCTTTTCTTTAAGCGATGACCATAAACCATGGCAGTAAATCCATAGCCTACATATTGTGAGAAATGAACTCAAGATATCAAATCAAATGGCACGGCAACACCTTTCGTGTATTTATCTCATCCATACCGAGCATACGTATAACAATACTTGTTGACAGTCAATTTTGACCCTATGTATTTAAAAGTAACTTTTACAAGTTTTCTAGTCAAAATATAATAAAAATATAGTTTTTGCACATTATTTAGATTTAATGCAATTTATTGATAATTATTCCTATTTTTACAAAATATGGGAATTTTTATCATTTTATTGCAATTAGTTAAATACTACCGCTTTTGTGCATTTTTCTAAATTTCAAACAATTTATTGATGATTGTCCTATTTTTCAAATATTAGGATATTCTATCAATTTATTATCCTTTAAAAATAAATAATAATTACTACATATTATTGTAGTATTTAACATTTCAATAAATATTACAAATCGTAATTTTAAATTAAATAATTATTTTCTAATTTATAGCGGAGTCTAATAATTACAAGGAAGCTAGTAGAATTTATTTTAAATATGGACTCAGTCTAGTCAAATTAATGTCCTGTCAACATCCGACATGACAGGACAGTTGATTTACTAGACATTGATGTGACGACATAATGATGATACTTTTTTACACAATGGGTAAAGACCCATTTATTTTTTGTCCTGCCACTACAAGAAATCAGACTTATTGTGGTAATATTTAGTGGCGACTTGATTTTTTGCAACAAAAGCTAGACTTTTTGTGGCGACTATAATTATCGCTACAAAAGGTAAACTTTTAGTGGTGAGTTTTCAAAGGTCGTTCCTAATACGTTCAGCTGAAAACTGAATTTTTCTTTCCCGCTAAAACCGAAGTTTTGGCTTGAGAGTTTTGTAGCGACTTTTATACAGTTGCCTCTGAAGGCCTATTTGTGGTGACTCAGTCGCCTCTAACACTAGTAAAAGTTTATAAAAACAATACTCTTACTAAATGAAAAAATAAGATGTAGGTCTTTTTCTCCTTGCTCGTCTCTCTAGAGAACATTATCCCACTCAATTTCCTCTTTCCTCAAATCTCTCGATTCTAACTGCTCAAATTACAAATTGTGATCCATCTGATAGAAACACAAAAGCCATAATCAGAAATCGTGACTCCATCAGGTACGTGCTCTAATCTCAAACTCAAATCCTTTTTTCGTAGTATATACAGTTAGCGAGAATGATAATTTCAATGATTTCTTAGATTTCATCTATAATTTTTGTGACCCAGTTGAAAATCTATAAGAACAAAAAGAAATTCATACAATAATAGTCCGTGGTGAGGAGTCAGCAGGGGTTTCGGGTTTTGAGTACGGCACTGAACTTCTCTCGACCTCCGAAAAAATTGAGTAGTAAACTATTTTTTGATTCGCGGTCTTGACAACATCTAATCTCTCGCTATCTCTTTCTCTAGAAAAATCGAGTAGTAATTTTGTGTTAATTATAAAAGTTGGATTGTTCTTTTCTTAATAGCAGAAGCACAAACTTTCATAGTTTTTGGGTATTTATTTATTTTTTATTTGTGGGTTATTGTTGTTTTGTTGTTGCAGTTTGTTTTGTTAGTAGAGAAAGGCATTGGGGGTACTTGTATTGGCGGAAAGAGGGGGAATTGATTGAGAATATATATCAAATAAGTAATTTTGTTCTTGACATAAAAGATAAATGTGGTGTTGGAGGTGTTGAGGTTATGTTTTTAGAAGATAGAGATAATGAAGATTAGCCTATCTCCCCATGGACCTATACTGTTGCTAGGTAATCCAAACTATTTGTTGGCTAATTCTTCGATTGTCTAGCTTTTGCTTAACATTTCTATGGATTGTGTTAACTTTTCCTGCTATACCCCCAAAAAATATTATAGTGCTCCATTTTTAATCGTGCAATTCTTAGTTATCTGTAAACTAAAATAGTAGGATCTAATGTGTAGTTGGAAATAGTGTTATTATCTTCTTTTTCTTTAGATTAATTTCTATTCAGTTAGTTTCCTGCTCCTGGAGAAAGTATTTAGTTATTACCGATTTTTGCGACTAGATTTATTAATTAATGGGTATTTGGTTGTGAAAATAATTAATATAGTTTATGTAAAGTTGCCAACTATACGATAATTAGTCATTCTTGGCAGTCATCTTTATAGAGTTATGTGGATATAGCTTGTTATGGGATTCACACTACGACAAAGGACTTGCCATCACTGTGCTGGAGAGAGATGCTATCACACGGCCTTCTACCTCATGTTGTTTCAAGCCAAGAACTTCAGGTCATTTAATAATTTGTTGACTTATAACCTTGAGTTCGTTCTTCCATATCCACTCATAGTTAGATTGGTAACATTTTTCATCAAATATCAGGTGAAGAAATTAATGCACGATCTTTTCCAATATTAAGTTTTTCCGCAAGGATATATGGGTATGATGATTCTTTAGTAGTCTTATCTCTCATTATGTGTTACACCCCATGTTTTTGTACGTGAAAGTACGCATAAGTAAATTAATGAAATCTCGAAAATGAGATGTTATATCCCACATTTTCGTATGTTAAAGTTTCGTCGTAAGTTAATCGACGTAAGTTCGGGAATGAGATTATTTTGAGATTATAAGCATTATGCTATTTCAAACAAGTGATGACTAAATTCGTGAAGGTGAGAGGTTAAGCAAATCGAAGAAAATGAATTTCGTCGAAGTTTGACATTTTAAGATAAAATACGATCCAAGCTACAATACCCCGTATTTATGGACTAGTACCTTATAAGGTACCATATGATCATGATAGTAAGGTGTATAAAGTGTGTTAAAAGCGAATAGTATTTTAAGTAACTTGAGATAATTCTTAATTATGTAAATAATTGGGTAATTATCGGTCAATGGGAGATTAACATGATAATCAAAAAGATTAATGAATGATTATGGTTATGGGATATGGCCTAAAAGGCCCAACGTGGCTGCCCACTATTCAAATTAGTGACTCTTGAATTGAATTACTAGGTGGCACCTTTAGAGGGCCTCTTGGCTAAGCTATAAAAGGCTTCTTAAATCCAACAAAAGACATGTAAGATTATGATCAAAATTCACAAAATAGAGATGCTCACCTCCTCCCATCTCCGAGTAACGATCTCCATAGCAATGTACATTGCTTCAGCAAAACAAAATCGTTAGTAACGTGAGTTACTTCACAAAGAGATGTGCTTAATCTAATCTACAAAGTGACGGATTTCCAACCAAGAAATTCATACGAAGTTATACTACGTAGTAGCAACGGGATTTGCAATTCTAACCCTGATATAATCTTTCTCAAGAACATCATACAGATTTGTTTCATACTTCGATCCGCCGTTACGTGTCTTTTTCGCAATTGACGGATGTTAGAGGAATTGTCAAGAGAATCGGCTCAGGTATGTTAAGGCTATCCCTTCTTTCTTTTTGGCATGATCCATATGATACAAACGAAACGAGTAAATGCAAAACTTTCATAAACGACTCTGTTCATAGAATTACTAAGGATGTCTATATTCTTGATTCCCCGTGTGTCTTATTATTCTATCATCTGTTCATGGGTCTCAGAAAATACATAAGTTGATAATTTTATTTTATGACATTAATTAAATGCATAATAGTCTTATGACGTTTCCGAGAGATTTTATTGACGTATTTCATATGCATTTCATTAATTTATACATGTACATTGAATCATGACCAGATGGCATTATATACGTGTATATTATATATATATGGGATATGGAAAAAGGTTACGGCGTTATATACGCACCACCACCTGATCAGCTGGTATACGTTGATGATTTGCCCACAGTGGCCGAGATGATATGATGGGATGCCCTCAGAGGCTTGATGATGTTATATACGCATCTACCTATGCATGGTATGACATTTATATGCATATGCATGGCATTGTAAATATTAATAATTCACAGAGTTATTCGGACTTACATGTTGATTCTTTTACTCTATGCTTCTCTCATGTCTATTATTTACTAATTTTTATTCATTATATACTCGGTACATTATTTGTACTGACGTCCCTTTTGCCTGGGGACGCTGTGTTTTATGCCCGCAGGTCCCGATAGACAAGTGAAGAGTCCTCCAAGTAGGCTATCAGCCCAGCGGAAGGTGTTGGTGCGCTCCATTAGTTCCATAGTTGCTTGTTTGGTCAATATGGTTTAGACGTGTATTATTTGGTATGGCGGGGCTCTGTCCCGACCTTTATGATAATTATGTATTTTTAGAGGCTTGTAGACAGATGTCATATACGTAAAAGATTATATGGCCTTGTCGGCCTATATTCAGTGTACGAGTAGTTATTTTGATCTTAATGTCTTATGTATAAGTTGATATTACATGTTGTATTCTACTTATCTCACGACAGCCTCTTCGGCTCAGTTATATATGATAGTATGATACGAAAAGATACGTTATGTTAGTACTCAGTTGAGTAAGGTATTGGGTGCCCGTCGCGGCCCATCGGTTTGGGTCGTGACACTATGGCAGTGGAAATTTCACATCAGGTTCATTATATGAACTTAAATGGAGTTGGTAGGAGGTTAGAGATAGCCTGATTATATGGTCCAATAGGTTAATAGAATTACCATGTAGCATGGCTATATGGTCCAACATATGTTTAGTTTTCTCGTTCTCCTTTTTATTTTATCATGTTTTTTCTCCCTTTGCGCCCTCTGGAACAAATTCTTTAAGCTCTCATTTTGGTCATTGTACATTTAAAATCATTTGACAGTAAATCTAAGGGAATATAATCCCATTAAAACTACTGAACTATTCTAAGTTATTTCAAGAAAGAAAAAAAGTTATTTTATAAGCTTCTCATCAATAATATTGAAGAATTACTTTCATCTTACAAGATTCTCATTGATTATTCCATGTACAAGAACTTTGTATCTAAGCCATTACTGTTACTGATGGACAGGGAATATTAGGACTTGGTAATCTTGCCTGTCAGGTAAATCTTTTAAATTATACTAGCTATTAGATTTATTGTCTAATAGTGTGTTATTTGAACAACTGGATGAAACTAATTGAACGAAACATAATTGACCAAAAGTTCCAAAATAGTTTCAGGAATTGGTATTCCGGCTGGAAAGCTC
>AWOL01S0113250.1:0-18513 GCA_000715115.1 Nicotiana otophora
CAGCCATAAAACTGAAATTCCTCTCAATTCCCATATTTTCGTGTGCTATAGCACAAATCTTCCGCGTGGGCCCAGGCCCCAAGACTCGGATCGCAATACGACCAAAGGAACCATAGTCATCGCCCCGCCATGACCGTTCCTCATGTTTTGGCGCTTTACGGCCATAAAACTAGAATTCAGCATGATTCCCTTATTTTTGTGTATTATAGCCACGCCTTCCGCGAGGGCCCGGTCCCCTGGACCTGAATCCCCTAAAAATATTTAGGGCCATTAAATATGACCTAAGGGACCATATTCACTTCCCCTCCATGACCGTTCCCCGTGTTTTGGCGTGTTACAACCATAAAACTAGAATTTCGCATGATTCCCATATTTTTGTGTGTTATAGCACACGCTTTCCGCGTGGTCTAAGGCCCCAGGACCCGTATCTCCTAGAAATTTCCAGGCCATCAAATACGACCTAAGGAACTATATCCATCGCCCCGCCATAACCGCCCTTTGTTGTTTTGCGTTCCACGACCATAAACTTAGATACGACCTAAGGAACCATAGTCACTGCCCCGCCATGAATGTTCCCCATTTTTGGCTTTTTACAGATATAAAAGTGGAATTTCATCTGATTCCTACATTTTCGTATGCTATAGCCCACGCCTTTCGCGTGGGCCCGGTTCCCCAATCTCGGATCGCCTAAAAAAATTTCAGGCCATCAAATACGACCTAAGGAACCATAGTCAATGCCCTGCCATGACCGTTTCTCATTGTTTGCGTTTCATAGCCATAAAAGTGGAATTCCCCATCGCCTCATATTTTCGTGTGTTATAGCCCACGCGTTCCGCGTGGGCTTGGCCTACCAGACCCGGATCGACTAGAACTTTTTTGGGCCATCAAATACGACCTAAGGAGCCATAGTGAATGCCCCGCCATGACCGTTCCTTATTTGTTTGTTTTCACGGCCATAAAACTGGAATTCCCCCACCGCCTCATATTTTTATGTGTTATAGCCCACGCTTTCCGCGCGAGCCCACCCCCCGGACCCGGACCGCCTAAAATATATTTGGTCCATCAAATACAACATAAGAAACCATAGTCACTGCCTCGCATTGACCATTCCTCATGTTTTGGCATTTTACAACCATAAAATTAGAATTTCGCCTGATTCCTTTATTTTCGTGTGCTATAGCCACGCCTTATGCGTGGGCCCGTTCCCCTGGACCTGGATCCCCTATAAATTTTCAATATTAGCAAATACGACCTAAGGAACCATAGTCACCACCCCTCCATTACCGTTCCTCGTGTTTTGGCGTTTTATAGCCATAAAACTAGAATTTTTCCTAATTCCCATATTTGCATGTGCTATAGCGCATGCCTTCCGCGTGGGCCAGGGCCCCAGGACTCGAATCTCCTAAAATTTTCCAGGCCATCAAATACCACCTAAGGAACTATATTCATCACCTCGCCAGGATCGTTCCTTGTTGTTTTGTGTTCTACGGCAATAAAACTGGAATTTCGCTTTATTCCCATATTTTTGTGTGCTTTAGCCCACGCCTTCTATGTGGGCCCGACCCCTGGACACGTATCGGCTAAAAATTTTGCACGCCATCGAATATGACTTAAGGAACTATAGTCACCGCCCCGCCATGACCATTCCACGATTTTGGGGTTTTACTGCCATAAAATTAGACTTTTGCCCGATTCTCATATTTTCGTGTATTATAGCCCATGTCTTCCACGTGGGCCAGGGCCCCGGACCCGTATCTCCTAAAAATTTCCAAGCCATCAAATAGTACCTAAGGAACTATAATCATAGCCCGACCATGACCGTTCCTTATTGTTTGTGTTCTATCATAAAACAGGAATTCTGCCCGATTCTAATATTTTGTGTGCTTTAGCCCACGCCTTCCATGTGGTCCCGACCCCTTGAACCCCGATCGGCTAAGAATTTTCCACTCCATCAAATATGACTTAAGGAACCAAATTCATCACTTCACCATGACCATTCCTCATATTTTGGCATTTTACGGCCATAAAACTAGAATTTCACATGTTATGGCCCACTTCTTCCGCGTGGGACCGGGCCTCAGGTTTCGGATCGCCTAAAAACATTTTGGGCCATTTAATACGACCTAAGGAACCATATTCACCGCCCTGTCATGATCGTTCCTCGTCATTTGGAGTTTTACGGTCATAAAACGTGAATTTCGCCTAATTCCTATATATTCGTGTGCTCTAACCTACGCCTTTTGCGTGAGCCCATGCCATAGTACCCGGATCGCCTAAACTTTTTCTGGGCCATCGAATACGACCTAAGGAACCATAGCCACCACCATGCCATGAGCGTTCCTCATTTTTTGACGTTTTACGGCCATAAAACTAGAATTTCTCCTGATTCCCATATTTTCGTGCGCTATAGCACACGCCTTCTGCGTGGGCCCGGGCCCTACGACCCGGATCACCTAAAATATTTCCGGTCCAACTAATATGATCGAAGGAACCATAGTCACAGCCCCTCCAAGACTATCACGCCTTCTTCGATGACCTAAACATTAGTCGCGCCATCAAATACGACTTAAGGAACCATAGTCAATTGCCCCGCCATGACCATCCCTCAATATATGGCATTTTACGGCTATAAAATTAGAATTCTGCTCGATTCCTATATTTTCGTGTGTTATAGCCCACGCCTTTCATGTGGGCCCAGGACCCGGATCGAATAAAAATATTTCGGGCCATTAAATACGACCTAAGGAACCATAGTCACCACCCAGCCATGACCGTTCCTCGTTTTTGGCATTTTACGGCCATAAAACTAGAATTCCGCTTTATTCCCATATTTTCGTGTGCTATAGCATAATACTTCCGCGTGGGCCCTGCTCCCAGGACCTGGATCACCTACAAAATTCCGGGCCATCTAATACGACCTAAGGACCATAATCACTGCCCCTCCATGAGCGTTCCTCGTGTTTTGGCATTTTACGGCCATAAAACTTGAATTTCGCCTAATTCCAATATTTTCATTTGCTATAACCCACGTCTTCTACTTGGGTCAAGGACCTAGGACTCGGATCGCCTAAAATTTTTCGGGCCATCAAATACGACCTAAGGAACCATAGTCACCACCCTTCCATGAGCGTTCCTCAGGTTTTGGCATTTTACGGCCAAAAAATAAGAGTAACGCGTGATTCCTATATTTTCCTGTTCCATAGCCCACACCTTCCACGTGGGCCAGGGCCCGAGGACCCGTATTACCCAAAACCTTTCCAGGCCATCAAATACGACCTAAGCAACTATAGTCACCACCCCGCTGTGATCATTCCTTATTTCTTTTCGTTTTACGACAATAACACTGGAATTCTGCCCGACTCCCATATTTTCATGTGCTATAGTGCAGCCTTCCGCGTGGGCCCGGCCCCCGGACCCGAATCGCCTAAATATTTTCCGTGCCATCAAATACGATTTAAGGAACCATAGTCACCGTCCCGCCATGATCGTTCCTCGTTTTTCGGCGTTTTATGACCATAAAACTAGAGTTTTACCCGATTTCCATATTTTTGTGTGCTATAGCCCACTCCTTCTACGTGGTCCCGGGCCTAGGACCCGGATTTCCTAAAAGGCTTTCGGGCCATGAAATACGACCTAAGGAACCATAGTCACCGCCTCGCCATGACTATTGCTCGTTATTTGCATTTTACGGCCATAGAACTAGAATTTCGTCTAATTCCCATATTTTCATATGCTAGATCCCACGCATTCTGCGTGAGCCCATGCCATAGTACCCGGATAGCCTAAACTTTTTTTGGGTCATCAAATACGACCTAAGGAACCATAGTCACCGCCATGCCATGAGCGTTCCTCTTTTTTGACGTTTTACGGCCATAAAACTAGAATTCCTCCCGATTCTCATATTTGCGTGTGCTATAGCACACGCCTTCCACGTGGGCCTGGGCCCTACAAACCGGATCACCTAAAACATTTCTGGTCCAACTAATATGACCGAAGGAACCATAGTCATCACCCCGCCAAGACTATCAAGCCTTCTGCGAGGGCCTGGGCCCTAGGACCTAGATTGCCTAAAATTTTACCGGGCCATCAAATACCACCTAAGGAACCATAGTCATCGCCTGGCCCTGACTGTTCCTCATTTTTGGTGTTTTACGGCCATAAAACTGGAATTCCGTCTTATTCCTATATTTTTGTATGTTATAGAACACGCCTTCCACGTAGGCCCAATTCCTCGACCTCGGTCCGCCTAATAAATTTTTCAGCCATGAAATACGACCTAAGGAACCATAGCCAATGCCCCGCCATGACCGTTCCTTAATTTGCATTTCACGACCATAAAACTGGAATACCCCACTGCCCTATATTTACATGTGTTATAGCCTACACCTTCCACGTGGGCTCGACACCCCAGACCCGGATCGCCTAAAAATATTTCGGGCCATCAAATACGACGTAAGGAACTATAGTCACCATCCGCCGCGCCATGAGAGTTCCTCGTCTTTTGGCGTTTTACGGCCATAAAATTAGAATTTTGAATGATTCCTATATTTTCGTGTATTATAGCCCACGCCTTCCGCGAGGGCCAGGGCCCCAGGACCCGTATCTCTGAAGCTTTTCAAGGCCATAAATTATGACCTAAGGAACTATATTCACCGCCCTGCCATGACCGTTCCTCATTGTTTTGCGTTCTACGGCCAAAATACTAGAATTCCGCTAGATTCCCATATTTTCCCGTGCTTTAGCCCACGCCTTCCGTGTGGGCCCGACCCCCTGGACCCGAATCGCCTAAATATTTTCCACTCCATCCAATACAACTTACAGAACCATAGACACTGTCCCACCATGATTGTTCCTCATATTTGGGCATTTTACAGCCATAAAACTTGAATTTCGCCTGATTCCCATATTTTCGTGTGCTATAGCCCACGCCTTCCACGTGGGCTAGTACCTCAGGACCCGTATCTCCTAAAAATTTCCAGGCAATCGAATATGACCTAAGGAACTATAGTCTCCACCCCGCCATGACCGTTCCTCGTGATTTGGCATTTTGCGGCCATAAAACTAGAATTCCGTGTAATTCCCATATTTTTGTGTGATATAGCCACGCCTTCCGTGTGGGACTGGTCCCCTGGACCCGAATCCCCTAAAATATGTTTGGGCCAACAATTACGACCTAAGGAACAATAGTCATTACCCCTCCATGGCCGTTCCTAGTGTTTTGCATTTTTCGTCCATAAAACTAGAATTCCGCGCGATTTGCATATTTTCGTGTGCTCTAACACACTTCTTCCGCATGGGCCCAGGGCCCAAGACCTGAATCGCCTAAAATTTTCCCGGGCCATCAATTACGATTATAGGAACCATAGTCTCTACTGTTCTATGACCTTTCTCATTGTTTGACGTTTTACGGCCTAAACACTGGAATTCCGCATGATTCCCACATTTTCGTGTGCTATAGCCCACACCTTCCGCGCGGGCCAAGGCCCCAGGATGGGCATTGCCTAAACCCTTTTTTGGGCTATCAAAAATGACCTAAGGAACCATAATCACCGCCACTCCATGACTATCACGTCTTCTGTGATAACCCAGGTCCCAACACCTAGATTGCCTAAATAGTTTTCGGGCCATCATATACGACCTAAGGAACATATTTCACTGCCCCGCCACGACTGTTCCTTGTTTTTGGAGTTTCACGGCCATAAAACTGAAATTCCATATGATTTCCATATTTTCATATGTTATAGCCCACGCCATCTGCGTGGGCCAGGTTCCTTGACCTCGGATCGCCTACACGTTTTCCGGGCCATCAAATACGACCTAATGAACCATAGTCAATGCCCCGCCATGACCGTTCCTCATTTATTTGCGTTTCACGACCATAAATCTGGAATTCCCCACCACCTTATATTTTCGTGTGTTATAGCCCATGCTGTCTGCGTGGGCTCGTCCCCCTAAACCCGTATTACCAAATACGATGTAAGGAATAATAGTCACCACCATGCCATGAGCATTCCCCGTTTTTTGGCATTTTACGGCTATAAAACAAGAATTTTGCCTGATTCTCATAATTTCGTGTGTTACGGCCCACGCCTTCTGCGTGGGCTAGGGGCCCAGGACCCGTATCTCCTAAAATTTTCTAGGCCATCAAATGCGACCAAATGAACTATAGTCACCGCCCCTCCGTGAACATTCCTCGTTTATTTTGCATTCTACGACCATAAATCTGTAATCTCACCAGATTCCCATATTTTGGTGTGCTCTTTAGCCTACGCCTTTCGTGTGGGCCCGGCCCCTAGACCTGGATCGCCTAAACATTAGTCACGCCATCAAATACGACTTAAGGAACCTTAGTCAATTTCCCTGCCATAACCATCCCTCAATATATGGAATTTTACGGTTATAAAACTAGAATTCCGCACGATTCTCATATTTTCGTGTGTTATAGCCCACGCCTTCCGCGTGGGCCCATGTCCTAGGACTCGGATTGTATAAAAAGATTTCGGGCCATTAAATACGACCTAAGGAACAATAGTCACCGCCCTGCCATGACCGGTTTCGTTTTTGGCATTTTACGGCCATAAAACTAGAATTCCGCTTGATTCCTATATTTTCGTGTGCTATAGCATACGCCATCCGCATGGGCCCCTTTCCCAAGACCCGGATCGCTTACAAAAATTATGGGCCATCTAATACGATATAAGGAACCATAGTCACCGCCCCTCCATGAGCGTTCCTCGTTGTTTGGCATTTTACGGCCATAAAACTTGAATTTCGCCTGATTCCAATATTTTCATTTACTATAACCCACGTCTTCTGTGTGGGTCAAGGTCCTAGGACCCGGATCGCCTAAAAGTTTTTCGGGCCATCAAATACGACCTACGGAACCATAGTCATCACCCTGTCATCAGCGTTCTTCAGTTTGAGGCATTTTACAGCCATAAAATAAGAATTACGCGTGATTCCTATATTTTCATGTTCCATAGCCCACCTCTTCTGCGTGGGCCAGTGCCCCCGGACCCGTATCACCCAAAAACATTCCAGGCCATCAAATACAACCTAAGGAACCATAGTCACCACCCCGCTGTGATCGTTCCTTGTTTGTTTTGCTTTTTACGGCAATAACACTGGCATTTTGCCCGACTTCCATATTTTCGTGTGCTATAGCGCAACCTTCCGCGTGGGCCTAGCCCCCGGACCCGAATCGCCTAAATATTTTCTGTGCCATCCCATATGATTTAAGGAACCATAGTCACCGTCCCGCCATGATCGTTCCTCATTTTTCGGCGTTTTATGACCATAAAACTTGAGTTTTACCCGATTCCCATATTTTTGTGTGCTATAGCCCACTCCTTCCGCGTGAGCCCGGGAGTAGGACCCGGATTGCCTAAAAGGTTTTCGGGCCATGAAATACGACTTAAGGAGCCATAGTCACCGCCCCTCCATGACTATTGCTCGTGTTTTTCAGTTTACGGCCATAGAACTAGAATTCTGTCTAATTCCCATATTTTCGTATGCTATATCCTACGCCTTCCGCGTAGGACCACCTCCAGATCCGGATAGCCTAAAACGTTTTCGGGCCATCCAATACGACCTAAGGAACCGTAGTTATCGCCCCTCCGTAACCGTTCCTCATTGTTTAGCATTGTACGGCCATAAAACTTGCATTCCGCCTGATTCTCATATTTGTTTGGACTATAGCCCACGCCTTCCGCGTGGGCCAGTGCCCAAGGACCCGTATCTCCTAAACTTTTCCAAATAATACAATACTACCTAAGGAACATTAGTCACCGCCCCGCCATGTCCGTTTCTCGTGATTTGGCATTTTACGGCCATAAAACTAGAATTCCATCTAATTCCCATATTTTCGTGTGCTATAGCCACACCTTCCGTGTGGGCTCGATCCCCTAGACCCGTATCCCCTTAAAATTTTCCGGACCATCAAATACAACCTAAGGAACCATAGTCACCACCCTGCCATGACCGTTCCTTGTGTTTTATATTTTTCGGCCATAAAACTAGAATTTCGCGCGATTCTCATATTTTCGTGTACTCTAGACCACTTCTTCCACGTGGGCCCAGTCCCCATGATGCGAATCGCCTAAAATTTTTCTGGGCCATCAAATCCGATCAAAAGAACCATAGCCTTAAAACTGAAATTCCGCACAATTCTCATAATTTCGTGTGCTATAGCCCACGCCTTCCACGTGGGCCAGAGCCCTAGGATCCGTCTTCTGCGAGGGCTCATGCCCCAACACTTGGATTGCCTAAAAGTTTTTCAAGCCATCAAATATGACCTAAGGAACCAATTGCACTACCCTTCCATGACCGTTCCTTGTTTTTAGAGTTTTACGGCCATAAAATTGGAATTCCGTCTGATTCTCATATTTTCGTATGTTATAGCCCACGCCATTCGCGTGATCCAGGTTCCCCGACCTCGGATCGCCTAAATACTTTTAGGGCCATAAATTATGACCTAATGAACCATAGTCAATACCCCGCCTATGGTTGTCCAGCGGGATGGGATGGGACGAGACAAAATTAACGGGACGATACTTAGCCGGGACGGTGGCGGGATGGGACGGGACGAAAAGATATGGGACAAATGGGACGCAATAGTAGTCCCATCCCGTCCCGCTAAAAAACGGGACGGGACGGGACGGACGGTAGGCCCATCCCGTCCAGCTAACAAACAGGACGGGACTGGACGGGACGGGTTCGAGGGCCTTAAGTGCCGTTTTAAAAAAATAATTATTTGAGCATTGTGTTTGGCAACGACTATTCTTTTGGCAATGACTAAGTTTTTAAAGTTTTCAACAACTAGTTTTTTGATTTATTTAATAAACTTAAAAATTAAAAGTAAATTAGGAAACTAAGTAAAGAATTATAAAATATTAAAACAAAAGACTTGTAATGAAATATTCTAGTAATTATAAATTTATAATAGACTTATAATTTATTTAATATAATTTCAAGCCATTAAGTAACTAAGTAAGAGTGTAAGACAATTCATAAAAAAAATTCAACGCTTAGAGCCTTTTATTTTATTAATAGAACTTTCAAATCTCACATACAAATATAATTCTTTTGAAGAACACCTAATCTACGCAACCACCTTCTAGGAAGGGTTCTGTTTGAACTAGGCCTCTTAGTAGCCAATTACAAATTATCATACTAATATTTGTAAGCTCCTATATAACTTCGTTGTAACTTATCTATAATTTCTCTCGGACATTGTTCTGGAATTGGCAATGTTGATTGATGTTCCATGAGTTTCATACCGTCATCGCTCCCAGTGCTAAGTATCTCATTGTATTCTTCTTCTTCCTTAGTGGTTAATGTTTCAAAACCAAGATTTCTTCTTTCTGAATTAATCCAATCTCTGAATAATACAGAAATCTCTAGGCTGTCCTCGGCTAATGAATGTCTATGATCTCCGATTTGAAATCTTGCCGCGCTAAAAGCACTCTCCGATGCTACTGATGATGCTTGAATAGCAAGGATATCTCGGGCCATTATTGAAAGTGTTGGAAAAGTCTTGCCACGCTCCCTCCACCATGCCAAAAGTTGTTCGTTGCCTTCTTCGTCTTTAAAACTTTCCAATCCTTGATTAAGATAAGAATCAAGTTCATTATCAATGGAGGAATCAAAACCTATTATATCATCCATATCTTCCAATCCGTGGTCTTAGGAAAACCTTGAAAAGCAGGATTATAAGTTTCTTGTATATAATGCACAAAAGCAGGGACAGGCAGGATGGGACGGGACAAACGGGACGAAATGACCATCTCGTCCCATCCCGTGTCAAGTTTAACATGGGCCCATCCCGTTTATAATTAGGACGGGACGGGACGCTGGACGTGATCGGGAAGGGACGGGACGGCCCGTCCCATTGGACAGCCTTAACCCTGCCATGACCATTCCTCATTTATTTGTGTTTCACGGCCATAAAATTTGATTTGCCCACCACCTCATATTTTCATGTGTTATAGCCCACGCCGTCCATGTGGGGTCGGCCCCCCAAACCCACATCACCAAATACGATATAACGAATAATAGTCACCACCCTGCCATGAGCGTTCCCCATCGTTTGGCGTTTTACGGCTATAAAACAAGAATTTCACGTGATTCCCATATTTTCGTGTGTTTATAGCCCACGCCTTCTACGTGGGCCTACGCCCCAGGACCTGTATCTCCTAAGGTTTTATAGGCCATCAATACGACCAAAGAAACTATAGTCATCGCCCCGCCATGAACGTTCCTCATTTTGTTTTTGCGTTCTACGGCCATAAAACTGCAATTCTGCTAGATTTCCATATTTTCGTGTGTTTTAGCCAACGCCTTCCGTGTGGGCCTGGCCCCTTGGATCCGGATAGCCTAAATATTTTCCGCGCCATCAAACACGACTTGAGGAACTATAGTCAATTGCCCCACCATGACCATTCCTCAATATTTGGTATTTTACGGCTATAAAACTAGAATTTTGCTCGATTCCTATATTTTCGTGTGTTATAGCCCACTACTTCCGCGTGGGCCCAGGTCCCAGGACCCAGATCGAATAAAAACTTTTGGGCCATTAAATACGACCTAAGTAACCATAGTCACCACCCAACCATGATCGTTCCTTATTTTTGGTATTTTACGGCCAAAAAACTAAACTTCCGCCCGATTCCCATATTTTTATGATATATAGGCCATGCCTTCCGCGTGGTCCCGGGCCCGTGGAACAGGATCGACTAAATTTTTTTGGGCCATCAAATACGACCTAAGGAACTATAGTCACCACCACGCCATGAGCATTCCTAGATTTTTGGCATTTTACGGCCATAAAAATATAATTCTGCTTGATTCCCATATTTTCGTGTGCTATAGCATACGCCTTCCGCGTGGACCCCGGTCCGAGGACCCGGATCTCCTAAAAGTTTTCGGGCCATCTAATATGACCTAAGGAACCATAGTCACCGCCCCTTCATGAGCGTTCCTCGATTTTTGGCATTTTACGGCCATAAAACTTGAATTTCTCCTGATTCCAATATTTGTATGTGCTATAACCCACGTCTTCTGTGTGGGTCAAGGACCCAGGACCCGGATCACCTAATAGTTTTCCGGGCCATCAAATACGACCTAAGAAACATAGTCACCACCGCGCCATAAGGGTTCCTCGTTTTTGGCATTTTACGACCATAAAACAAGAATTACGCCCGATTCTCATATTTTCCTGTTCCATAGACCACCCCTTCCACGTGGGCCAGGTCCCCAGGACCAGTATCTCCCAAAAATTTTCCAGGACATCAAATACAACCTAAGGCACAATAGTCACCACCCCGCTATGATCGTTCCTTGTTTTTTTGCGTTTTACGGCCATAAAATTTGAATTCTTCCTGATTCCCATATTTTCGTGTGCTATAGGGCACTCATTCCGCGTGGGCTCGTCCCCCCGGACCCAAATCACCTGAAAATTTTCCGCGCCATCAAATATTATTTAAGGAACCATAGTCACCATCCCTCCATAATCATTCTGCATTTTTTGGTGTTTTACGACCATAAACCTAGAGGTTTACCCGATTCCCATATTTTCGTGTGCTATACCCACGCCTTCCGTGTGGGCTAGTGCCCCAGGACCCGTATCTCTTAAACTTTTCCAAGCAATCAAATATGACCTAAGGAACTATAGTCACCGCCCTGCCATGACCGTTCCTCGTGATTTGGCATTTTACGGCCATAGAAATGGAATTCTGTCTAATTTCCATATTTTCGTGTGCTATAGCCACGCCTTCCATGTGGGCCCGGTCCCCTAGACCTGTATCCCCTAACAACTTTTCAGGCCATCAAATACAACATAAGGAGCCATAGTCACCGCCCTGCCATGACCGTTCCTTGTGTTTTGGCATTTTTCGGCCATAAACTTAGAATTCCGCGCGATTCCTATATTTTCGAGTGCTCTATCTCACTTCTTCCGCGTGCGCCCAGGACCCAGGACCCGAATCACCTAAATTTTAACCGGGCCATCAAATACAATCAAAGGAACCATAGTCTCCACCGTGCCATAACCGTTCCTCATTTTTAGACGTTTTACAGCCTTAAACCTAGAATTCCGCATGAGTCCCACATTTTCGTGTGCTATAGCTCACGCCTTCTGCGTGGGCCAAGGTCCCAGGATCCGCATCCCCAAAAACCTTTTTCGGGCCATCAAAAATGACCTAAGGAACCATAGTCACCACCCCCTCCATGACTATCACATCTTTTGCGATGGACCATGCCCCAACACTTGGATTGCCTAAATATTTTCCTAGCCAGCAAATACAACCTAAGGAACCAATTTTACTGCCCCCATGACTGTTCCTTGTTTTTTGAGTTTTACGAACATAAAACTAGAATTCCGTCTGATTCCCACATTTCCGTATGCTATAGCCCACACCATCCGTGTAGGCAAGATTCCCCGACCTCGGATCGCCTAAACGTTTTCTGGGCCATCAAATACGACCTAATAAACCATAGGCAATGCCTCGCCATGACCGTTATATATTTATTCGGCATTCCCCTCAATGACCATTCCTCAATATTTGGCATTTTACGGTAATAAAACTGGAATTCCGCCTGATTCCCATATTTTAGTGTGTTATAGCCCACTACTTCCGCGTGGGCCCAGGTCCCAAGACCCGGATCACATAAAAAACTTTTAGGCCATTCAATACGACCTAAGGAACCACAGTAACAGCCCAGCCATGATCTTTCCTTGTTTTTGGCATTTTACCACCATAAAACTAGAATTCCGCCCGATTCTAATATATTTTCTTGCTATATAGGCCACACTTTCCGCGTGGGCCCGATCCCCTGGACCAGGATCGACTAAAATTTTTTCGGTCCATCACATACGACCTAAGGAACCATAGTCACCACCACGCTATGAGCGTTCCTCATGTTTTGCTATTTTACGACCATAAATCTAGAATTCCACTTGATTCCCATATTTCAGTGTGTTATAGCATACGCCTTCCACGTGGGCCCCGGTCCCAGGACCCGGATCGCCTAACAACGTTTCGGTCCATCTAATACGATCTAAGAAACCATCGACACCGCCCCATCCAAGGGCATTCCGCATTTTTTAGCATTTTACGGCCATAAAAC
The DNA here is from genome assembly GCA_000715115.1 of Nicotiana otophora. Classification (NCBI taxonomy): domain Eukaryota; kingdom Viridiplantae; phylum Streptophyta; class Magnoliopsida; order Solanales; family Solanaceae; genus Nicotiana; species Nicotiana otophora. The sequence goes on from AWOL01S0113250.1 coordinate 13,126, forward strand.
TTGCATTTCGCCTAATTTCAATATTTGCGTGTGCTATAACCCACGTCTTCTGTGTGCGTCAAGGCCCCAGGACCCGGATCGCCTATAATTTTTTTGGGCCATCAAATATGACCTAAGTAACCATAGTCACCACCCCGCCATGAGCGTTCCTCGTTGTTTGGCATTTTACGGCCATAAAAATAGAATTACCCCTGATTCACATATGTTCCTGTTCCATAGCCCACCACTTCCGCGTGGGCCAGGGTCCCAGGACCCATATCGCCCAAAACTTTTCTACGCCATCAAATACGACCTAATGAACCATAGTCGCCACCCCGCTATGATCGTTTCTTATTTATTTGCGTTTTACGGCCATAAAACTGGAATTCTACCCGATTCTCATATTTTCGTGTGCTATAGCGCACGCCTTCCGTGTGGGCCCGGCCCCCTGGACCCGAATCGCATAAAATATTTCCGCGCCATCAAATACAACCTAAGGAGCCATAATAACCGCCCCTCCATGACCGTTCCTCTTGTTTTGGCATTGTTCGGCCATAAAATTAGAATTCCGCGCGATTTTCATATTTTCGTGTCTCTATCCCACTTCTTCCGCGTGTGCCTAGGAACCATAGTCTCCGTCGTGCCATGACCGTTCCTCATTTATTGACATTTTATGACCTTAAACTTGGAATTTCACAGGATTCACACATTTTCGTGTGCTATAGCCCACGCCTTCCACGTGGGCAAAGGCCCCAGGATCCGCATAGCCTAAAACCTTTTCCGGACCCTCAAAAATGACCTAAGGAACCATAGTCACCGCCCCTTCCATTACTATCACGTCTTATGCAAGGGCCCATGCCCAATACCTAGATTGCCTAAAAATATTTTCGGGCCATCAAATATGACCTAAGGAACCAATTTTATTGCCCCACCATGACTGTTCCTTGTTTTTTGAGTTTTACGGCCATAAAACTGGAATTCCTATTGATTCTCATATTTTCTTATGCTATAGCCCACGCCATCCGTGTGGGCCAGGTTCCCCGACCTCGGATAGCCTAAAAGTTTTCCGGGCCATCAAATACGACCTAAGTAACCATAGTCATCACCCCGCCATGAGCATTCCTCGTTGTTTGGCATTTTACGGCCATAAAAATAGAATTACCCCTGATTCGCATATTTTCCTGTTCCATAGCCGACCACTTCCGCGTGGGCCAGGGTCCCAGGACCCATATCGCCCAAACATTTTCTAGGCCATCAAATACGACCTAAGGAACCATAGTTGCCACCCCGCTATGATCGTTCCTCATTTATTTGCTTTTTACGGCCATAAAAGTGGAATTCTACCCGATTCTCATATTTTCGTGTGCTATATCGCACGCCTTCCGTGTGGACCCGGTCCCCTAGACCCGAATTGCATAAAAGTTTTCCGCGCCATCAAATACAACCTAAGGAGCCATAATCACTGCCCCTCCATGACCGTTCCTCGTGTTTTGGCATTGTTCGGCCATAAAATTAGAATTCCGTGCGATTTCCATATTTTCGTGTCTCTATCCCACTTCTTCCGCGTGTGCCTATGAACCATAGTCTCCGTCGTGCCATGACCGTTCCTCATTTTTTGACGTTTTACCACCTTAAACCTGGAATTTCACAAGATTCATACATTTGCGTGTGCTATAGCCCACGCCTTCCATGTGGGCCAAGGCCCCAGCATCCACATAGCCTAAAACCTTTTTCGGACCCTCAAAAATGACCTAAGGAACCATAGTCACCGCATCTTCCATTACTATCACGTCTTCTGCAAGGGCCCATGCCCAATACCTGGATTGCCTAAAAATATTTTCGGGCCATCAAATATGACCTAAGGAACCAATTTTACTGCCCCACCATGACTGTTCCTTGTTTTTTGAGTTTTACGGCCATAAAACTGGAATTCCTATTGATTCTTATATTTTCTTATGCTATAGCCCACGCCATCCGTGTGGGCCAGGTTCCCCGACCTCGGATAGCCTAAAAGTTTTTCGGGCCATCAAATACGACCTAATGAACCATAGTCAATGCCCCTCCATGGCCGTTTCTCATTTATTTGCATTTCACGGCCATAAAATCGAAATTCCCCGCCACCTCATATTTTCGTGTGTTATAGCCCACGCCATCTGCGTGGGGTCGGCCCCCCAAACCCGCGTCACAAAATATGATGTAAGGAATAATAGTCACTGCCCTGCCATGAGCGTTCCCCGTCCTTTGGCGTTTTACAACTATAAAACAATAATTTCGCCTGATTCCCATATTTTTTCGTGTGCTATAGCCCACGCCTTCTGCGTGGGCCAGGGCCCCAGGACCCGTATCTCCTAAATTTTTCTAGGCCATCAAATATAACCAAACAAACTATAGTCACCTCCCCACCATGAACGTTCCTCATTTTCTTTTGCGTTCTACGGCTATAAAACTGCAATTCCGCCAGATTCGCATATTTGCGTGTGCTTTAGCCTACGCCTTCTGTGTGGGCCCACCCCTGGACCCGGATCGCCTAAAACATTTCCTCACCATCAAATATGACTTAAGGAACCATAGTCATTTTCCCCTCCATGACTATTCCTTAATATTTGGCATTTTACGGCTATAAAACTAGAATTTCGTCTAATTCCTATATTCTAGTGTGTTATAGCCCACTACTTCTGCGTGGGCCCCGGTCCCAGGACCCAGATTGAATAAAACAAATTCAGGCCATTAAATACGACCTAAGGAACCATAGTCACCGCCCAGCCATAACCTTTCCTCATTTTTGGCATTTTATGGCCATAAAATTAGAATTCCGCATGATTCCCATATTTTCTTGATATATAGGCCACACCTTCCGCGCGGACCCGGGCCCCTGGACTAGGATCGACTAAAACTTTTCTGGGCCATCCAATACGACCTAAGGAACCATAGTCACTGCCACACCATGAGCGTTCCTCTGTGTTTGGCGTTTTATGGCCATAAAACTAGAATTCCGCTTGATTCTCATATTTTCATCTGCTATAGCATACACCTTCTGCGTGGGCCCCGGTCCCAGGACCCGAATCGCCTAAAGAACTTTCGGGCCATTTAAAATGACCTAAGGAACCATAGTCACCGAATCTCCAAGGGAGTTCTTTATTTTTTGGCATTTTACTACCATAAAACTTGAATTTCGCCTAATTCCAATATTTTCATGTGCTATAACCCACGTCTTTGGTGTGGGTCAAGGCCCCAGGACCCGGATTGCCTAAAAGTTTTTCGGATCATCAAATACGACCTAAGGAACCATAGTCACTGCCTGCCATGAGCGTTCCTTTTTGTTTGGCATTTTATATCTATAAAAATAGAATTATGCCTGATTCCCATAATTTTCTGTTCCCTAGCCCACCACTTCCGCGTGGGCAAGGGCCCTAGGACCTGTGGAACCATAGTCAGCACCTCGCTATGATCGTTCCTCATTGTTTTGCATTTTACGGCCATAAAGCTGGAATTCTACCCGATTCACATATTTTCATGTGCTATAGCGCACGCCTTCCGCGTGGGCCCGACCCCCTGGACTAGAATCGCCTAAACATTTTCCGTGCCATCAAATACGAATTAAGGAACCATAGACACCATCCTGCCATGATCGTTCCTCATTTTTCAGTTTTTTACAACCATAAAACTATAGTTTTACCCGATTCCCATATTTTCGTGTGCTATAGCCCACTCCTTCCGCGTGGGCCCGGTCCCAGGACCAGATTGCCTAAAAGGTTTTCAGGCCATGAAATATGACCTAAGGAAGCATAGTCATCGCCCCGCCATGACTGCTGCTTGTTTGTTGCATTTTACGGCCATAGAACTTGAATTCCGTCTGATTCCTATATTTTCGTATGCTATAGCCCACGTCTTCCACGTGGGCCCGTCCTCCCAGAGCCGGATAGCCAAAAAATTTCATGGGCCATCCAATACAACCTAAGGAATCAAAGTCACCGCCCCGCCATGAGCGTTCCTTGGTTTTTAGCATTTTATGGCCATAAAACTTGAATTCCGCCCGATTCCCATATTATGGTGTGCTATAGCCCACGCCTTTCGCGTGGGCCAGTGCCCCAGCACTCGTATCTCCTAAAATTTTTAGGCAATAAAATATGACCTAAGGAACTATAGTCACTGCCCCTCCATGACCGTTCCTCGTGATTTGGTGTTTTACGGCCATAAAACTAGAATTCCGTCTAATTCCTATATTTTCGTGTGTTATAGCCACGCCTTCCGTGTGGGCCCACTCCCCTAGACCCGTATCCCTTAAAATATTTTCGGGCCATCAAATACAATCTAAGGAACCATAGTGACCGCCCTGCTATGACCGTTCTTTGTGTTTTGGCATTTTTCGGTCATAAAACTACCATTTCACGCGATTCTCATATTTTCGTGTGCTCTAGCCTACGGCTTCTGCGTGGGCCCAGGCCCCGGGATTCGAATCACCTAATATTTTCCCTGGCCATCAAATACAATCAAAGGAACCATTGTCTCCACCGTGCCATGATCTCTCCTCATTTATTGATGTTTTACGGCCTTAAAAGTGGAATTCCGCACGATTCCCACATTTTCGTGTGCTATAGCCCACACCTTCGGTGTGGACTAGGGACCCAGGATCCGCATCGTCTAAAACCTTTTTCGGACCATCAAAAATGACCTAAGGAACCATAGTCACCGCCCCCTCCATGACTATCACATCGTCTGCGAGGGCCTATGCCCCAACACCTAGATTGCCTAAAAACTTTTTGGGTCATCAAATACGACCTAAGGAACCAATTTCACTGCCCCGCCATGAATTTTCCTTATTTTTGGAGTTTTACGGCCATAAAACTGGAATTCCGTCTGATTCCCATATTATCGTATGCTATAGCCCACGCCATCTATGTAGGCCAAGTTCCCCGACCTCGGATCGCCTAAATGTTTTTCGGGCCATCAAATACGACCTAATGAACCAAAGTTAATGCCCCTCCATGACCGTTCCTCGTGTTTTGGATTTTTACGGCCATAAAACTGGAATTCCGTCTGATTCCCATATTATCGTATGCTATAGCCCACGCCATCTATGTAGGCCAAGTTCCCCGACCTCGGATCGCCTAAATGTTTTTCGGGCCATCAAATACGACCTAATGAACCAAAGTTAATGCCCCTCCATGACCGTTCCTCATTTATTTGTGTTTCACGGCCATAAAACTAGAATTCCTCACCACATCATATTTTCGTGTGTTATAGCCCACACTGTCCATATGGGGTCGGCATCCCAGACCCACATCACCAAATACGACATAAGGAATAATAGTCACCGCCCTGCCATGAGCGTTCCCCGTCTTTTGGCGTTTAACGACTATAAAACAAGAATTTTGCCTGATTCCCATATTTTCGTATGTTATAGCCCAC
>AWOL01S0113250.1:20801-63742 GCA_000715115.1 Nicotiana otophora
AAACTACCTAAGGAACCATAGTCACCGCCCCGCCATGAACGTTTCTCGTGTTTTGGCATTTTACGGCTATAAAACAAGTATTTCGCCTGATTCCCATATTTTCATGTGCTATAGCCCATGCCTTCTGCGTGGGCCAAGGTCCATCTCCTAAAATTTTATAGGCCATCAATACGACCAAAAGAACTATAGTCATTACCCCGCCATGACTGTTGCTCGTTTTTTTGCATTTTACTGCCATAGAACTGGAATTCTATCTCATTCCCATATTTTCGTATGCAATAGCCCACGATTTTCGCGGGGGCCCGGCCCCCCGGATTCGGATAGCCTAAAATTTATTCGGGCCATCCAATACGACCTAAGGAACCATAGTCATCGCCCTGCCATTACCGTTCCTGATTGTTTTGTGTTTTACGGCCATTAAACTAGAATTCTGCCTAATACCCATATTTTCATGTGCTATATCACACGCCTTCCGCGTGGGCTCGAGCCCAAGGACCTGGATCGCCTAAAACGTTTCGGTCCATCTAATACGACCTAAGGAACAATATTCACCACCCCGCCATGATCGTTCCTCGTTTTTGGAATTTTACGGTCATAAAACTAGAATTCCACCCAATTTTCATATTTTCGTGTGCTATATAGCACACGCCTTCCGCGTGGGCCCGGGACCCACGACCCAGATCGCCTAAAGGCAATTTGGGACATCAAATACGACCAAAGGAATAATAGTCACCACCCTGCCATGAGCGTTCCCCGTCTTTTGGCATTTTATGGCTATAAAACAAAACTTTCGCCTGATTCCCATATTTGCGTGTACTATAGCCCACGCCTTGTGCGTGGGCCAGGGCCCCAGGACCCGTATCTCCTAAATTTTTCTAGGCCTATAAATACGACCAAAGGAACTATAGTCACCGACCAGCCATGAACGTTTCTCGTTTTATTTTTGCGTTCTACGGCCATAAAACTACAATTCTGCCAGATTTCAATATTTTCGTGTACTTTAGCCTACGCCTTTAGTATGGGCCCATCCCCCTTGACCCGGATCACCTATAAATTTTCTGCACCATCAAATACGACTTAGGGGACCGTAGTCAATTGCCCCGCCATGATCATTCCTCGATATTTGGCATTTTACGGCTACAAAACTAGAATTCCGCTCAATTGCCATAACTTTGTGTGTTATAGCCCACTACTTCCGTGTGGGCCCTGGTCCCAGGACCCGGATCAAATAAAAATATTTCGGGCCATTAAATACAACCTAAGGAACCAAAGTCACTGCCCATACATGACCGTTACTCATTTTTGGCATTTTACGGCCATAAAACTAGAATTCCGTCTGATTTCCATATTTTCGTGATATATAGGCCACGCCTTCCGCGTGGGCTCGGTCCCCTGGACCAGGAACTTTTTTGGCTATCAACTACGACCTAAGGAACCATAGTCATCGTCACGCCATGAGCGTTCCTCTTTTTTTGTCGTTTTACGACATATAAAACTAGAATTCCACTTGATTCCCATAATTTCGTATGCTATAGCATACGCCTTCCACTTGGGCCCCGGTCCCAGGACTCAGATCGCCTAAACACATTTTGGGCCATCTAATAAGGTCTAAGGAACCATAGTCACCGCCTCTCCTTGAGCGTTCCTCGTTGTTTTGGCATTTTACGGCCATAAAACATGAATTTCGTCTGATTCTCAAGGATCAACTAAATGTTTTTTAGGCCATCGAATACGACCTAAGAAACCATATTCACCGCAACGCCATGAGAATTCCTCATTTTATGGCGTTTTACGGTATATAAAACTAGGATTCTGCCTGATTCCCATATTTTCATGTGCTATAACCCACGTCTTTTGCGTGGGTCAAGGCCCCAGGACTTGGATCGCCTAAAAGTTTTCTGAGCCATCAAATACGACCTAAGGAACCATAGTCACTGCCCCTCCATGAGTGTTCCTCATTGTTTGGCATTTAACGGTCTTAAAATAAGAATTACGCCTGATTCCCATATTTTCCTGTTCCATAGCCCACCCCTTCCGCATGGGCCAGGGCCCCAGGACCCGTATCTCCCAAAACTTTTCCAAGCCATCAAATATGACCTAAAGAACCATAGTCACCACCCTGCTATGATCGTTCCTCATTTTTTATGTTTTACATCCATAAAACTGGAATTCCGCCCGATTCCCATATTTGCGTGTGCTATATAGCGCACGCATTCCGCGTGGGCCAGCCCCCCAGACCAGAATAGCCTAAAAACTTTCTGAACCATCAAATATGATTTAAGGAACCATAGTCACCATCGTATCATGGATGTTCCTCGTTTTTCGGTGTTGTACGACCATAAAACTAGAGTTTTACCCGATTCACATATTTGCGTGTGCAATAGCCCACTCCTTCCGTATGGGCCCGGGCCCCAAGACCCGTATTGCCTAAAAGGTTTTCGGTCCATGAAAGACGAACTAAGGAACCATAGTCACTACCCCGCCATGACAGTTGCTTGTTGTTTGCATTTTACTGCCATAGAACTGGAATTCCACCCAATTTCTATATTTTCGTGTGCTATATAGCCCACACCTTCCGCGTGGGCCCGACCGTAGACCTGGATAACCTAAAATTTTCTAGGCCATCAAATAAGACCAAAGGAACTATAGTCACTGCCGCTCCATGAACGTTCCTCGTATTGTTTTGCGTTCTACGACCATAAAACTGCAATTCTGCCAAATTTCAATATTTTCGTGTGCTTTAGCCTACGCCTTCCATGTGGGCCCGGCACCATGGACCCGGATAGCCTAAAACTTTTCTGCACCATCAAATACGACTTAGGGAACCGTAGTCAATTGCCCCGCCATGATCATTCCTCATTATTTGGCATTGTACGGCTATAAAACTAGAATTCCGCACAATTCTTATATTTTCGTGTGTTATAGACCACTACTTCCGCGTGGGCCCAGGTCCCAGGACTCGGATCGAATAAAAAAGTTTCAGGCCATTAAATACGACCTAAGGAACCAAAGTCACCGCCCATCCATGACCGTTCCTCGTTTTTGGTATTTTACGGCCGTGAAACTAGAATTCCGTTTGATTCCCATTTCTTCATGATATATAAGCCACGCCTTCCATGTGGGCCCGGTCCCCTGGACCAGGATCGACTAAAATTGTTTTGGGCCATCCAATACGACCTAAGGAACCATAGTCACTGCCATGCCATGAGTGTTCTTTGTTTTTTGGCATTTTACGACTTATAAAACTAGAATTCCGCTTGATTCCCATATATTCGTGTGCTATATCATACGCCTTCTACTTGGGCCCCGGTGCCAGGACCCGGATCGCCTAAAAACATTTCGGGCCCTCTAATACGACCTAAGGAACCATAGTTACTGCCCCTCCTTGAGCGTTCCTCATGGTTTGGCATTTTACGACCATAAAACTTGAATTTTGTCTGATTCCCATATTTTCGTGATATATAGGCCACGCCTTCCGTGTGGTCCCGGTTCCTTGGACCAGGATCGACTAAATGTTTTTGGGCCATCAAATACGACCTAAGAACCCATAGTCACCGCCACGCCATGAGTGTTCCTCATATTTTAATGTTTTACGGAATATAAAACTAGAATTCCGCTTGATTCTCATATATTCATATGCTATAACCCACATCTTTTGCGTGGGTCAAGGCCCCATAACCCGGATCGCCTAAAAGTTTTCCGGGCCATCAAATACGACCTAAGGAACTATAGTCACCACCCCGCCATGAGTGTTCCTCGATGTTTGGCACTTAACATCTTTAAAATAAGAATTACGCTTGATTCTAATATTTTCCTGTTCCATAGCCCAACCCTTCCGCATGGGCCAGGGCCCCAGGACCTGTATCTCCTAAAACTTTTACAAGCCATCCAATGTGACCTAAGAAATCATAGTCACCACCCCGCTATGATCATTCCTCAGTTTTTGCATTTTACGTCCATAAAACTGGAATTCCACCCGATTTCCATATTTTCGTATGATATATAGCGCACGCCTTCGGCACGGGCCCGACCCCCTGGACCCGAATTGCTTAAAAAATTTTGGCACCATCAAATATGATTTAAGGAACCATACTCACCATCCTGTCATGGTCGTTCCTCATTTTCGGTGTTTTACGACCATAAAACTAAAGTTTTACCCGATTCTCATATTTTCGTGTGCTATAGCCCACTCCTTTCATGTGGGCCCGGGCTCCAGGACTCGGATTTCCTAAAAGGTTTTCGGACCATGGAATACGACCTAAGGAACCATAGTCACCACCCCGCCATGATTGTTGCTCATTGTTTGCATTTTACTTCCATAGAACTGGACTTCTGCCCGATTTCTATATTTTTGTATGCTATATAGCCCACGCCTTCCGCGTGGGCCCGGGCCCAGGCCCCGAACCTGGATAACCTAAAATTTGTATGGTCCATCCAATATGACCTAAGGAACCATAGTCACCACCCCACCATTATCGTTCTTTAGGTTTTTTGTGTTTTACTGCCATCAAACTAGAATTCTGCCTAATACCCATTTTTTCGTGTGCTATAGTTCACGCCTTCCGCGTGGGCTCGGCTACCTGGATTTGAATCACCTAAAAATTTTCCAGGCTATCAAATACGACCTAAGGAACCATGGACACCACCCTTCCATAACTATCCCTTATTTCTTTGTGGTTTACGAATAATAGTGTACTTAACGAGAAAAAGGGTGAATTGAGCAGGATGCCACAGAGGTGTGCGAGCACACACTGGGCGTTCAAGTCAAGCAGAACACTGACCAAAGTACGCAGACATATGCACAAGCACACCTCCAGGTGCACGGCTGCGCATGTCCAATCCAGGAGTTGTCCTACTTCGCGTAGGAAAAGGTATGTTCGTTTGGGCCCGACCCTAATTGGTATATATACAGGGGAAAATGGTATTGTTTGGACTTTTGACACATCTAATACCTAAGGAGGCTAAAGAGAAGTTGGAGAAGAAGGAGCACAAGTATTTCATCATTCTATCCTCACTCAAGACAAGAGTTTGGATCGTTTTATGTTTTCCTTTACTTTAAGCATACTTGTGATTAATTGCTTCATATCTATGGAGTAGTTCTCTTTAAGGTTTGATGGATTTGGTGTATTGATATTTGTTTATGGATGATAACTCTAGTTTTACGTATTGAATCGTTTTGGATGTTTTAATAGTTGCATCTATATTCATATGTTCATAATCGAGAGAGGCATAACTTGTGATATCGTTGCATTATCTTGTAGGTAGAGTTCATTAATTCTTCTTTGTAATAGAAAGAGGCTAGTTGAAATATTGTTTAACCCTAGTTAATAAGATAATCGAGAGAGGTCCTCCTAAAGACCAATCCACTACGAATTCTTGCATGTCTTCACTAAGCTGAAATTGGTTCATATTGTGAGGTTGAGACTTAATCGAGAGAGGAGTTTCTACTACACATTTGAACTACTAATTGAGTGAATTTAAGAGACTCACTTGAATATTAGAATTGAATTAACTAGACTTAAATCCCAGACAGTTATCTTGCACCTATCCAATCAATCCCCATTTATATCTTCCTTGCTTACTATTGTTCGAGAGTCATTCGTCAATAAGTTAGACTATTAGTTAATTTTAGTTTTAATCATATAAATCTCAATTGTTGATCACCAAGAATAGCAATCAAGCTATAAACTACGAAAATACTGTTTAATTTTATTCCTTATGGACACGATATTATATTATACTATATTCGGCTAGCGAGCATATTTAAGTGTGTGTTTTGCGCTTGTCAAATTTTGGCGTCATTGCTGGGGATTGGAAATCAATAGTGTTTGAAATAGTTTATAGTGCTAATTCAAAAATTAGCTTTTAATTGTTTCTTCCTCTTATTTTTAGTCTTTTTTAGTTAACTTCTCTTCAAGATTTCTTTTGTCGAAGAACTCTTGAAGAAAATATTCTTGATATTGAACTCTGAATGTTGTAAAGATGATTGAAGAGTTAGCAGCTGAACATTGTTAGCGGTGTGCTATGTGTTTTAAATAAGGTGAAAATCATCTATGGGTTGATTATCAAGTAGGTAGGTATTCTTCCTATGGTTCATATTTTGAAAACTCTCACTATGTTTCTAGTCCGTACAGGTTTGAGGATTCATGTGAGCACAATTCTGACTCTGGTTGGGATGAATACTCTTATTATGACTGGAATGAAAGCGAAGTGAGACAACTACCTCAAGGGGAGAATGGTAGTTTAGAATAGCTTATGTATAAGCTCATAAATAAGGTGGAAGAGAAATTTACACAAGATGATGAAGTCATTAACAACCTAACAATACAAGTGAGTCAAATAATAAGTACACTTTCAGAAAGCTCATTGCATTGTGATGGTAAATATATGGAGGAGATACCGGGTGAAAATGAGCCTACACGTGATGATGAACATCTACAGAGAGAGTTTTACACTCTACAAGAGGACTCTAATTCAACTGAGAGGATTGAAAATGAGGCTTTGGTGGATTACGGAGCAATAAAAGATGAGTTCAAATCCCCACCCATGTATCCACATTTACGATTTTTAGTAGAATAGAATGAAGAAGCATTTTTCTTGAACATACTACAGGAATATTCACATGACCTTTCTTATTCATTTTGTTATTCTAACATTGATAATGTAAATTTTAGTTTTAGGGATTTACAGGAATATGTAGGGATTGATATTGTGAATGAATGCAGAAACAAGTTGAGGATAATCCTACAAGAATAATCCACCGATCAAAATGAGGCCAAGAAAGAAAGAAAAGAGTGGGTCTTACAAATATCCTTAGAGGAGTTTAGCCTTATGAGCTCCATAAAGAATCCTAAGGAGCGAAAACGGAGAATGAATTCAGAATTAGGGGTGAAATTCACAAGTTCTCGGAAACGAAAAACATTAAAGGGGTTTTTCTTTTCCTCTTGCTTTTTAATTTTGTGTGTGTCATGGGGACATGCCACAACTTAAAGTGTAGGGTGGGGGGTAATTGTATGTTGTATGTATATGTGATAGTTTTGTTAGTTGTAGTAGTTGAAACAATTGAACAAAAACATAAAACTTTCGACTCTTCCCGATGATGGATATCATTCGACGGGGTTTCTTGAGGGATTAAAGTCGAAAGAAAAATACAAAAAGATTTTCTATTGTTAGGTAGTGTATTAATTTCCCCTTGGTTTCTCTTTGCGCCGCAATTTGTTTCCAAGGGTTTTGATTGAAGCGGGCTTAGTTAGATTTCATTGTTTTTAGGAGTAGGACCTTTGAGCTATGATTTGAATGGAATACATTACTCTATTATGCCTTGAGAATAGTGAGTGCTTTAGTTGTGATGCTTAGGCTCAGTTTTTGACTCTCCTAGAAGTACCTTAAATTGTATGATGTTAACATTGCTTAACTACTTTGATGAGAGTGTCTTGATGAGTCCGATATTGAGTGTGTTATGTGCCATGTGTGTGTGAGGCTTGTGTCATTCTGTTCATTGCATTTGATGTCTAGAACGTACCCCGTGTGTTTGCAGAGCAAAATAGTAGTTTTATACAGTCTTGAAAGTGATATAGGCATTTCTTTTGTTGAGCCAGATATGTGTGTTTACCCAACTAATTGTTATGTATCTTATTTAACCCCTTTGAGCTTGTGATCCTATTTCTTTGGCAACCACATTATAAGTCTTACCCATTTGTTTGAATTGACCATCTATTTGAACCTTGTACCTCTCATGAGCACTTGAAATTATTATGAACTGTGTAAAAGTTGGAGTGTGGGATTATTGGCTTGGCTTTTGAATGGAACTATTGAAATAAGGAGAAAGGTGCACTATGTTTTTAGAAAAATGAGAGCCACTTGAATTGAAAAAGAAAAGAAAAAAATAATTGTATGGTTGTGAAAAATATTCCTTGATAGTGGTAACTCTTGATGTAATTGGGCTTAAAGTAGTACGGAGTTAATATATGTTGATGTGAAGGTTGGGGTTTGGTTAAACACAAGTGTGGGGTTTAAATTGTTAATGTATATGTATTAAAGTGATTAAGGAGGTGTAGTAACTATATCCAAATGTATCATATCCGTCATGCAGCCTACATTACAACCAAAATAAAGTCCTACTTGATCCTTGACTGAATGAGCTCAATTAGTAGGGTATTACACTACGGGAAGCCTATGGTATGCCTTTTGTGGCATATGAATGTTGTTTCTGAGAGTGAGCGAATTCTTTCTATCTTGAGTTCCTAATTGTTCTTAATGTCTATTATGTGCGGAATTACTCTCTATGTTTGTGTGAGGGCACTGGATTCACAAAGGAAAAGTAATGTTTGACCTCCATGTTAGAGTAGGTGAGTAGGTTAAAAATAATGCCTGGTGCTTTTGAGTCAAAATCTTGAGGCTAGGATGTTACACTATTGTGCTTAGTCTATTTTAAATATTCTTGGTTTGATGAGTTATGAGATTTGTTTAAAAAGGTCGTGTCGTTATAAAGTGTAGTTTGATTGCTCGAGGAAGAGAAATGGTTTAAGTGTGGGGTGTTGATGGTAGGCTAAGATCTAGTGTTTTAGTCACCTATTGCACTCTAATTTACTGCACTTCAATTGAGTTTGAGCTTTAATCGCTAGTGTTTTGCACTAATTGTGTGTTTTATGCCTTGTAGAAGTGATTCCTAGCTATGTAGATGCTTTGGAATGAATTCAAGCTATTATGGAGCTTTGAATTCTGAGTAATAGCCCAAGGGTTAAGTTAGGATCGTGTTTGGGGATCAACGGATAATAGTGCACATAATGAGAGAAACGAAAAAAATTGAGCAGGATGCCACCCAGGTGCGCGAGCGCACACTAGGCGCGCAAGTCAGGCAGAACACTGTCCAAAGTGCATGGCCATATGCACGAGCACACCTCCAGGTGAGCGGCCTTAGGAAAAGGTGTGTTCGTTTGGGCCCGACCCTAATTAGTATATATATAGGGGAAAACGGTATTGTTTGGACTTTTGACACATCTAAGACCTAAGAAGGCTAAAGAGAAGTTGGAGAAGAAGGAGCACAAGGATTTCATCATTCTATCCTCACTCAAGACAAGAGTTTAGATCGTTTTATATTTTCCTTTACTTTAAACATACTTGTGATTAATTGCTCCATATCTATGGAGTAGTTCTCTTTAAGGTTTGATGGATTTGGTGTATTGATATTTGTTTGTGGATGATAACTCTAGTTTTATGTATTGAATCATTTTGGATGTTTTAATAGTTGCATCTATATTCACATGTTCATGTAATCAAGAGAGGCATAACTTGTGATATCGTTGCATTATCTTGTAGTTAGAGTTCATTAATTATTCTTAGTAATCGAAAGAGGCTAGTTGAAATATTGTTTAACCCTAGTTAATAAGATAATCGAGAGAGGAGTTTCTACTAAATATTTGAACTACTAATTGAGTGAATTTGAGAGACTCACTTGAACATTAGAAGTGAATTAACTAGAGTTAAATCCCAGACAGTTATCTTGCACCTATCCAATCAATCCCTATTTTCTCCCATTGATATCTTCCTTGCTTACTTTTGTTCGAGAGTCATTCGTCAATAAGTTAGACTATTATTTAATTTTAATTTTAATCACATAAATCTCAATTGTTGATCACCAAGAATAGCAATCAAGCTATAAACTATGAAAATATTGTTTAACTTTAATCCATGTGGATATGATATTATATTATACTATATTCGACTAGCGAGCATATATAAGTGTGTGTTTTGCGCTCGTCAACCCGCCATGACCGTTTCTTGTTTTTTGGCATTTTACGGCCATAAAACTGGAATTCCACCCGATTCTAATATTTACATGTAGTATAGCCACGCCTTCTGTGTGGGCCCGGCCCCCTAGACTCGGATCACCTAAAATTCTTCTAGGCCATTATATAGGAACTAAGGAATCATAGTGACCGCCCTGCCATGACTGTTCCTCATTTTTGGCGTATTACAGTCCTAAAATTAGAATTTCGCCCGATTCTCATATTTTGTGTGCTACAGCCTATGCCTTCCGCGTGGCCACGGATCCCGAGACCCGAATCGCCTAAAATATTTTCGGGCCATCCAATACGACCTAAGGAACCATATTCACTGCCCTGCCATAACCATTCCTCGTTTGTTTTTGCGTTTTACGGCCATAAACCCTGAATCCTACCAAATCCCATATTTTTGTTTGCTATAGTCCACGCCTTCCACGTGGGCCTGGCCCCCCTGACCCGGATAGCCAAAAACCTTTTTGGTACATAAACTACGACCTAAAGAACCATAGTTACCTCCCATCCATGACCATTCCTCGTGTTTTGGTGTTTTATCGCCATAAAACTAAATTTTCGCATGATTCCTATATTTTCTCGTGCTATAGCCCACTCTTTCCGCCTGGGCCTGGGCCCTATTACCTGGATCGCCTAAAAACTTTACGGGCCATCAAATACAACCTAAGGAACCATAGTCACCACCCCTCTATGACCGCTCCTCGTTTTTGGCATTTTACAACCATAAAACTTGAATTTCGCCTTATTTCCATATTTTCGTGATATAGCTCACGCCTTCCGCGTGGGCCAGGGCCCCAGGACCCGTATCTCCTAAAATTTTCCAGGCCATTAATTACGACCTAAGGAACTATAGTCACCGCTCTGCCATGACCGTTCCTCGTGTTTTGGGATTTTACGGCCATAAAACTACAATTCCGCCCAATTTCCATATTTTCATGTGCTATAGCCGCGCCTTTTGCATGGGCCCGGTCCCCTGGACCCGGATCCCCTAAATGTGTTCCGGACCTTCTAATACGACCTATGGAACCGTAGTCACCAACCCGCCATGACCGTTCCTCGTGTTTTAGCATTGTACGGTCATGAAACTAGTATTCCCCCTGATTCCCATATTTGCATGTGCTCTATCCCACTCCTTCTGTGTGGGCCCGGTCCCCAGGACCTGAATCGCCTAAAAGTTTCTTGGGACATCAAATACGACCTAAGGAATGACGATCACTGCCCCGACCTGGACATTCCTCATGTTTTGGCATTTTACGGTCATAAAATTGGTATTCCGCCCGATTCCCATATTTTACTGTGCTATAGCCCACGTCTTGTGCGTGGGACTAGGCCCAAGGAACCGGATCACCTAAAAATATTTCGGGACATGAAATACGCCCTAAGGAACCATTCACCGCTAAGCCATGACCGTTCCTTATTTTTGGCGTTTTACGACCATAGAACTGAAATTCCGCTTGATTCCCATATTTTTGTGTGTTATAGCCCACGCCTTCTGCGTGGGCCTGGACCCCGGACCCGGATCGCGTATAATTTTTCCAATCCATCAAATACAACCTAAGGAACCATATTCAATGCCCTGCCATGACCGTTCCTCATTTTGTTTTGCGTATTACAGCCTTAAAACTGAAGTTTCGCCCGATTCTCATATTTTCGTGTGCTTATACCTTAAAACTGGAATTTAGCCCAATTCTCACATTTTCGTGTGCTTAGCCCATGCCTTCCGCGAGGCCCGTCCCCCTGGACCCGAATCACCTAAAAGTATTTTGGGCCACAAAATATGACCTAAGGAGCCATGGTTAAACGCCCGCCATGACAATTCCTCATTGTTTGGCGATTTATGGCCATAAAACTAGAAACACGCACGATTTGTATATTATCACGTGCCATAGCCCACTCTTTCCGCGTGGGCCAGGGCCCCAGGACCTGGATTGTTTAAAAATAATTGGGTCATCAAATACTACCTAAGGAACCACAGTCACTGCCCCGCTATAACCGTTCCTCATTTTTGGCGTTTTATGGCCTTAAAACTAGAATTCCGCCCGATTCTCATATTTTCGGGTGCCACGCCTTTCGCGTGGGCCCAGGCCCAAGGACCCGGATAGCCTAAAAACTGTTCGGTCCATCAAATACGACCTAAGGAACCATAAGAACCACCCCGCCATTACCGTTCCCCGGTTTAGCATTTTACGTCCATAAAACTGGAATTCCACCCGATTTACATAGTTTCGTATGCTATAGCCCACGCCTTTTGCGTAGGTCCGTCCCCCCATACTTGGATAGCCTAAAACATTTCTTGGCCATAAAATACAACCTAAGGAACCATAGTCACTGCCCCTCCATGATTGTTCCTCATTTTTAGCGTTTTACGGCCATAAAACTAGAATTCTTTTTGATTCCTATATTTTCGTGTGTTATAGCCCACGCCTTCCGCGTGGACCCGGCCCCTCGGACCTGGATCGCCTACAAATTTTTTGGGACATCAAATACAGCCTAAGGAACCATATTCATTGCCCCTTAATTCCCTTTCCTCATTTGTTTGTGTTTTACGGCCATAAAACTAAAAATTTGCCCGATTCCCATATTTTTGTGTGCCCCACTCCTTCCGCATGGGCCCGGGCCCCAGGACTGGAATCGCCTAAAATTTTCCCGATCCATTAAATATGACCTAAGGAACCACAGTAACCGCCTCGTTATGACCTTTTCTCATTTGTTGGTGTTTTACAGCCATACAACAAGAATTCCTACTGATTCCCATATTTTCGTGTGATATAACCCAGGCCTTCCGCATGGGCCCGGGCCTCCGGACCTGGATCACCTAAAAAATATTGGATCATCAAATACGACCTAAGGAACCATAGTCACCGCCCTCCATGACTGTTCCTCATTGTTTGGCGTTTTACGACCATAAAACTGGAATTACGTTCGATTCCCATATTTTCTTGTGCTATAGTCCACGCCTTCCGTGTGGGCCTGTTCACCAGGACCCGGATTGCCTAATAATTTTCTAGGCCATCAAAAATGACCTAATGAACTATATTCTTCACCGCTCCATAAGTGTTTCTCATTGTTTTGCATTTTACGACCATAAAACCTTAATTTTGCTCGATTACCATATTTTCGTTTGCTATAGCCCACGTTTTTCACGTGGAACCAGGCCCCTGGACCCATATCGCCAAAAAACTTTCCGGGAAATCCAAATCGACCTAAGAAACCATAGTCACCACTCGCCATGATCGTTCTTCGTTATTCTGCTTTTTACGGTCATAAAACTGGAATTCTTCGTGATTCCCATATTTTTGC
Organism: Nicotiana otophora; assembly: GCA_000715115.1. Lineage (NCBI taxonomy): Eukaryota > Viridiplantae > Streptophyta > Magnoliopsida > Solanales > Solanaceae > Nicotiana > Nicotiana otophora. Next base: position 33,899 of record AWOL01S0113250.1, read on the forward strand.
GTGCCATAGCCCACGCCTTCCGCGTACGCATAGTCACTCGGACTCGGGTCGCTAAACTTTTTCCGGACCATCAAAAATGACTTTAGGAATCATAGTCACCGCCATTCCATGATCGTTCCTCGTTTTTTGGTGTTTTACGGCCATAAAACTAGAATTCTGCCTGATTCTCATATTTTCGTGTGTTATAGGTCGTGCCTTCCCTGTCGGCCCGGGCCCCAAATCCGTATCGCCTAAAAAGTTTTAGTACTATAAAACATAACCTAAGGAACCATAGTCACCACCCTTGCCATGACCGTTCCTCTTTTTTGGCGTTTTACGGCCATAAAACTTGAATTCTGCTGATTCCCATATTTTCGTGTGCTATAGCCCACACCTTCCAATTGGGAACGGGCCCCCGAATCTGGATCACCTAAAAAGTTTTTGGGCCATCAAAAAAACGTAAGGAATCGTAGCAACCGCTCAGCCATGATCGTTCCTCGTTTATTGGTGTTTTACGGCCATAAAATTAGACTTTCGCCCGATTACCATATTTTCGTGCGCTATAGCCCACGTCTTCCGCGTGGGAACAAGCCCCCCATCATGGATAGCCAAAACAAATTGGTCCATCCAAAACGACCTAAGAAATCATAGTCATGGCCCCGCCATGACCGTTCCTAATTTTTGAAATTCTACGGTCATCAAACTGGAATTCCGCTCGATTCCCATATTTTCGTGTGCTATAGCCCATGCCTTTTGCATGTGCCCGGGCCCCAGAACCCGGATCGCCAAAGATTTTTCCAGACCATCAAAAAAGACTTAAGGAACAATAGTCACCACCCCCTTGTAACCTTTTCTCGTTTTTTGGTGTTTTATGGCCATAAAACTGAAATTTCGCCTGATTCCTAGATATTCACGTGATATAGCCCACGGCTTCCGCATGGGCCCAGGCCCCGAAAACTATCACCTAAAAATTTTACCCCCATCAAAAAGACCTAAAAAACAATAGTCATCGCTTTTCCATAACTGTTTCTCATTTTTTGGCATTAGAGAGCCATCAAATCTGATTTTGCCTGATTCTAAGATTTTCGTGTGTTGTAACCCACACCTTCCGCATGGGACGAGCCCCCGCTCCGCTATGACTATTCCTCATTTTTTGGCGTTTTAGGGCCATAAAATAGGAATTACTCCTGATTCTCAAATTTTCATGTGCTATAGATCACTCTTTCCGCGTGGTCCCGAGCCCCAAGGCCCGGATAACCTTAAAAGATTTCGGGCCATCAAATGCGACCTAAGGAACCATAATCATCACCCCGCAATGAGCGTTCCTCATTTTTTGGTGTTTTACGGCCATAAAACTATAATTCCGCCTGATTCCTATATTTTCGGCTGTTATAGCCCACTCCTTCTGCATGGGCCCAGGCCCTAGGACCCGAATAGCCTCAAATTTTCCCGTTCCATCAAATACGACCTAAGGAACCACAGTCACCGCCCCACCATGACTGTCCCTCATTTTTGTGTTTTACGTCCATAAAACTGAAATTCTACCCGATTCCTATATTTTCGTGTGCTAAAGGCCACGCCTTCCACGTGGGCCCGGGCCCCCGGACATGGATCGCCTAAAAGTTTTCTAGGCCATCACATATGACCTAAGGAACCATGGTCACCGCCCTGCCATGATCGTCCCTCATGTTATGGCGTTTTACAGCCATAAAACTGAAATTTCGCTCGATTCCTATATTTTCGTGTAATATAGCCCACGCCTTCCGCGCGGGCCTGTGCACCAAGACCCGGATCGCCTAAAAACAAATTAGTCCATCAAAATCGATCTAAATAAACATATTCTCCGCCTTTCCATGAGTGTTCCTTATGTTTTGGCATTTTATGACCGTAAAACTGAACTTCTGCCCAATTACCATATTTTCGTGTGCCCGGGACCTAGGACCAGGATAGCCTAAAAACTATTCGAGCCTTAAAATACAACCTAAGGAACCATAAGCACTGCCCCGCAATGACTGTTCCTCAGTTTTTGGAATTTTACAGTTATCAAACTGGAATTTCGCTTGATTCCTATATTTTCGTGTGCTATAGCTCAAGCCTTCCGCATGGGCTCAGATCTCCGGACCCAGATCGGTTAAACATATTTTGCACCATCGAAAATGACCAATGAAACAATAATCACCGCCTTGCCATGACCGTTCTTCATTCTTTGGCATTTTAGGACCATAAAATAGGAATATTTCTAATTCCCAGATTTTTGTGTGCTATAAACCACGCCTTTCACATGAACCACGGCCTCCGTACCCGGGTCACCTAAAACATTTTGCGCCATCCAAAATGACCTAAGAAACCATAGTCACCATCCCGCCATGACCATTCCTCATTTTTTGGAATGTTACGGTCATCAAACTGGAATTCTGCTCGATTCTCATATTTTCGTGTTAAAAACATAGCCCATGCCTTCCGCATGGGCTCGGATCTCCGAACCCCGATCAGTTAAAAACATTCCTCATTTTCAAAAATGACCTAAGGAATAATAGTCACCACCCTGCCTTAACCGTTCCTCGTTTTGTGGCATTTTAGGGCCAGAAAATAAGAATTTTATCTGATTCCCAGAATTTCGTGTGATATAAACCACGCCTTGCACATGAACCAGGGCCCCCGTACCCGGATCAATTAAAACGTTTAGGGCTATCAACAACGACCTAAGGAACAATAGTCACCGCATCGACATGACCGTTCCTCATTTTTGGCGTTTTAGGGCTATAAAATCGCAATTCCGCCCGATTCCCATATTTACATGTGTTGTAGCCCACGCCTTCCTCATGGGCCCTGGCCCTAGACCCGAATGGCCTAAAACATTTCTCTTCCATCAAAACTACCTAAGCAACAATAGTTACTGTCCCGCCATGACTGTTCCTTGTTTTTTAAGTTTTACGGTCATAAAACTGAAATTCCGCTCGATTCCCAAATTTCGTGTGCTATAGCCCATGCCTTCCGCATGGGCTCGGATCTCCGGACCTGGATCAGTTAAAAAAATTTCGGACCATCAAAAACAACCTAAGAAATAATATTCACCGCCCTGCCATGACCATTCCTCATTTTTTGGCATTTTAGGGCCATAAAATAGGAATTTTACATCATTCTCAGTTTTTCGTGTGCTATAACCCACGCCTTGCGGATGAACTAGGTCCTTTGTACCCGGATCGCCTAAAACGTTTTGGGCCACCACAAACGACCTAAGGAACAATAGTCACCACATCGACATGACCGTTCCTTATTTTTGGCGCTTTAGGACTTTAAAATCAAAATTCCGCCGGATTCCCATATTTGCGTGTGTTGTAGCCCACGCCTTCCGGATGGGCCCTAGCCCCAGACCCAAATTGCCAAAAACATTTCTCTTCTATCAAAACTACCTAAGAAACAATAGTTACTTCCCCGCCATGACTCTTCCTTGTTTTTCGAGTTTTACGGCCATAAAACTGGAATTCCTACTGATTCTCATATTTTCGTATGCTATAGCCCATGCCATTTGTGTGGGCCAGGTTCTTCGACCTCGGATCGCCTAAAGGTTTTCTGGGCCATAAAATACGACCTAATTAACCATAGTCAATTCCCCGCCATGATCGTTCCTCATTTATTTGCGTTTCACAGACATAAAACTGGAATTCCCCTCTACCTCATATTTTCATGTGTTATAGCCCACGCCGTCCGCGTGGGGTCGGCCCTCAAACCCGCATCACCAAATATGATGTAAGGAATAATAGTCACTGCCCTGCCATCAGCGTTCCCAGTATTTTGGCATTTTACGGCTATAAAATAAGAATTTCGCGTGATTCCCATATTTTCGTGTGTTATAGCCCACGCCTTTTGCGTGGGCCAGGGCCCAGGACACGTATCTCCTAAAAGTTTCTAGGCCATCAAATACAACCAAACGAACTATAGTTACCTCCCCGCCATGAACGTTCCTCATTTTTCTTTTGCGTTCTACAGCCATAAAACTGCAATTCCGCCAGATTCCCATATTTTCGTGTGCAATAGCCCACGCCTTCCGCGTGGATCAGGGCCCCAGTATCCACATCGCCTAAAACCTTTTTTGGGTCATCAAAAATGACCTAAGGAACCATAGTCACTGCCTCCTCCATGACTATCACATCTTCCATGAGGACCCAAGCCCCAACACCTGGATTGCCTAAAATATATCCGAGCCATCCAATATGACCTAAGGAACCAATTGCACTACCCCACCATGCATGTTCCTTGTTTTTGGAGTTTTACGGCCATAAAACTGGAATTTCGTCTGATTCTCATATTTTCGTATGCTATAGCCCACGCCATCCGCGTGAGCCAGGTTCCCCGACCTTGGATCTCCTAAAGAAATTTCGGGCCATCAAATATGACCTAATGAACCATAGTCAATGCCCCACAATGACCGTTCCTCATTTATTTGTGTTTCACGGCCATAAAACTGGAATTCCCCACCACCTCATATTTTCGTGTGTTATAGCCCATGTCGTCCGCGTGGGGTCGGCCCCCCAAACCCGCATCACCAAATATGACGTAAGGAATAATAGTCACCACCCTGCCATGAGCGTTTCCCATCTTTTGGTATTTTACGGCTATAAAATAAGAATTTCACGTGATTCCCATATTTTTGTGTGCTATAGCCCACGCCTTCTGCGTGGGCCAAGGCCCCAGGACCCGTATCTCCTAAAATTTTATAGGCCATCAATACGACCAAAGGAACTATAGTCACCACCCCGCCATGAACGTTCTTCATTGGTTTTGCGTTCTACGGCCATAAAACTGCAATTCCACCAGATTTGCATATTTTCGTGTGCTTTAGACTATATTTTCGTGTGCAATTCCACCTGGCCCACCCCTTCCGCATGGGCCAGGTCCCCAGGACCAGTATCTCCCACAAATTTTCCAGGCCATCAAATACGAACTAAGGAACCATAGTCACCACCCCGCTATGATCGTTCCTCGTTGATTTGTGTTTTACGGCCATAAAATTTGAATTCCGCCTGATTCTCATATTTTCGTATGCTACAGGGCACTCCTTCCGCTTGGGCTCGGCCCCCAGGACTCGAAAATGCCTAAATATTTTCTGCGCTATCAAATACGATTTAAGTAACCATAGTCACCGTCCCTCCATAAGCATTTCGCATTTTTCGGTGTTTTACGATCATTAAACTAGAATTTTACGTGATTCTCATATATTTTTGTGCTAGACCACGCTTTCCACGTGGGCCAGTGCCCCTGGACCCGTATCTCTTAAACTTTTCCAGACAAACAAATACGACCTAAGGAACTATAGTCACCGCCCCGCCATAACCGTTCCATGTGATTTGGCGTTTTACGGCCACAAAACTAGAATTCCGTCTAACTCCCATATTTTCGTGTGCTATAGCCACGCCTTCCGTGTGGGCCCGGTCCCCTAGACCCGTATCCCCTAAAACTTTTCCAGGCCATCAAATACAACCTAAGGAGCCATAGTCACCGCCCCGCCATGACCGTTCCTTGTGTTTTGGCATTTTTCGGCCATAAAAGTAGCATTCTGCGCGATTCCTATATTTTCGTGTGCTCTATCTCACTTCTTCCGCGTGGGCCCAGGACCCAGGACCCGAATAGCCTAAAATTTAACTGGGCCATCAAATACAATCAAAGGAACCATAGTCTTCATGGTGCCATGACCGTTCCTCATTTTTGACGTTGTACGGCCTTAAACCTTGAATTTCGCACGATTCCCACATTTTCGTGTGCTATAACTCACGCCTTCCGCGTGGGCCAGGGTCCCAGGATCCACATAGCCTAAAACCTTTTTCGGGCTATCAAATATGACCTAAGGAACCATAATCACCGCTCTCTCCATGACTATTACGTCTTCTGCGAGGGACCATGCCCCAACACCTGCATTGCCAAACAGTTTTCCGGGCCATCAAATACGACTTAAGGAACCAATTTTACTACCCCCCATGACTGTTCCTTGTTTTTCGAGTTTTATGGCCATAAACCTAGAATTCCGTCTAATTCCCATATTTTCGTATGTTATAGCCCACGCCATCCGTGTGGGCCAGGTTCCCTGACCTCGGATCGCCTAAAGGTCTTCCGAGCCATCAAATACGACCTAATGAACCATAGTCAATGCCCCGCCATGACCGTTCCTCATTTATCTGCATTTCACGGCCATAAAACTGGAATTTCCTGCCACCTCATATTTGCGTATGTTATAGCCCATGTCGTTCGCGTGGGGTCGGCCCCCCAAACCCGCATCACCAAATATGACGTAAGGAATAATAGTCAGTGACCTGCCATGAGCGTTCCCCTTCTTTTGGCGTTTTACGGCTATAAAATAAGTATTTCGCGTGATTCCCATATTTTCGTGTGCTGTAGCCCACGCCTTCTGCGTGGGCCAAGGCCCCTGGACCCGTATCTCCTAAACTTTTCTAGGCCATCAAATACGATCAAAGGAACTATAGTCACCTCCCCGCCATGAACGTTCCTCATTTTGTTTTTTGCATTCTACGGCCATAAAACTCCAATTCCCCCAGATTCCCATATTTGTGTGTGCTTTAGCCTACGTCTTCCGTGTGGGCCCAGCCCCCTGGACCCGGATTGCCTAAAAAATTTCCTCGCCATCAAATACGACTTAAGGAACCATAGTCAATTGCCCATTTATGACCATTCCTCAATATTTGGCATTTGACGACTATAAAACTAGAATTCCGCCCGATTCCCATATTTTAGTGTGTTATAGCCCACTACTTCTGCGTGGGCCCAGGACCCTGATTGAATAAAACACTTTCGGGCCATTAACTACGACCTAAGGAACCATAGTAACCGCCCAACCGTGAGCGTTCCTCGTTTTCGGCATTTTACGGCCATAAAACTAGAATTCTGCCACATTCCCATATTTTCTTGATATATAGGCCACGCCTTCCGCGTGGTCCCGGGCCCCTGGACCAGGATCGACTAAAATTTTTCTGGGCCATCAAATACGAACTAAGGAACCATAGTCACTGCCACGCCATGAGCGTTCCTCATTTGTTTCCGTTTTACGGCCATAAAACTAGAATTCTGCTTGATTCTCATTTTTCCATGTGCTATAGCATACGCCTTCCGCGTGGGCCCCGGTCCCAGGACCCGAATCGCCAAAAACGATTCCGGGCCATCTAATACGACCTAAGGAACCATAGTCACCGCCCCTCGAAGGGCGTTCCTCATTGTTTAGCATTTTACGGCCATAAAACTTGAATTTCACCTAATTTCAATATTTTCATGTGCTATAACCCACGTCTTCTGTGTGGGTCAAGGGCCTAGGGACTGGATCGCCTAAACATTTTCCAAGCCATCAAATACGACTTAAGGAACCATAGTAAACACCCCACCATGAGCGTTCCTCGTTGTTTGGCATTTTACAGCCATAAAAATATAATTACGCCTCATTCCCATATTTTCCCGTTCCATAGCCCACCACTTCCGCGTGGGTCAAAGCTCCAGGACCCGTATCTCCCAAAAATTTTCTAGGCCATCACATAAGACCTAAGGAACCATAGTCACCACCCATCTATGATCGTTCCTCGTGGTTTTGCATTTTACGGCCATAAAACTGGAATTCTGCGAGATTCTCATATTTTCGTATGCTATAGCGCACGCCTTCCGCGTGGGCCCGGCCCCCTGGACCCGAATCGCATAAACGTTTTCCGCTCCATCAAATACGATTTAAGGAACCATAGACACCATCCCGCCATGAATGTTCCTCATTTTTTAGTGTTTTACGACCATAAAACTAGAGTTTTACCCGATTCCCATATTTTCGTGTACTATATCCCACTCCTTTCGTATGGGCCAAGGCCCAGGACTCGGATTTCCTAAATGGTTTTTGGGCCATGCAATACGACCTAAGGAAGCATTGTCACCGCCCCGCCATGAGTGTTGCTCGTTCGTTGCATTTTACGGCCATAGAACTGGAATTCTGCCTGATTCCCATATTTTCGTATGCTATAGACCACGCCTTCTGCGTGGTCCCGGCCCCCCAGAGCCGGACAGCCAATTATTTTTATGGGCCATTCAGTATGACCTAAGGAATCATTGTCACCGCCACTCTGTGACCGTTCCTCGGTTTTTGGCTCTTTAAGGCCATAAAACTTGAATTCCGCCTGATTCCCAAATTATTGTGTGCTATAGCCCACGCCTTTCGCATTGGCCAGTGCCCCAGGAACCGTATCTCCTAAACTTTTCCAGCTAATCAAATACGACCTAAGGAACTATAGTCACCGCCTTGCCATGACCGTTCCTCGTGATTTCTAATTCCTATATTTTCATGTGTTATAGCCACGCCTTCCGTGTGGGCCCGGTTCCCTAGACCTGTATCCCCTAAAACGTTTTCGTTCCATCAAAGGAAGCATAGTCTCCACCGTGCCATGACCGTTCCTCATTGTTTGACGTTTTACGGCCTTAAACCTTGAATTCCGCACGATTCTCTCATTTTCGTGTGCTATAGCCCACACCTTCCACGTGGGCCAGGGCCCCAGGATCCGCATCGCCTAAAATCTTTTTTGGGCCATCAAAACTGATCTAAGGAACCGTAGTCACCGCCCCCTCCATGACAATTATGTCTTCTATGAGGGCCCGTACCCCAACACATGGATTGCCCAAAGGTTTTCCGGGCCATCCAATACGACCTAAGGAACCAATTTTACTACCCCTCCATGATTGTTCCTTGTTTGTTCGAGTTATACAGCCATAAAACTGGAATTCCTACTGATTCTCATATTTTCGTATGTTATAGCCCACGCCATCTATGTGGGCCAGGTTCTCTGACCTCGGATTGCCTAAAGGTTTTTCGGGCCTTCAAATATGACTTAATGAACCATAGTCAATGCCCCGCCATGATCGTTCCTCATTTATTTGCATTTCACAGCCATAAAACTGGAATTCCCAGCCACCTCATATTTTTATGTGTTATAGCCCACGTCGTCTGCATGGGGTCTGCCCCTCAAACCCGCATTGCCAAATATGACGTAAGTAATAATAGTCACTGCTCTGCCATGAGCGTTCCCCGTCTTTTGGCATTTTACGGCTATAAAACAAGAATTTCGGCTGATTCCCATATTTTCGTGTGTTATAGCCCACGCCTTCTGCGTGGGCTAGGGCCCCATGTCTCGTATCTCCTAAAATTTTCTAGGCCATCAAATACAACCAAACTAACTATAGTCACCTTCATGCCATGAACGTTCCTCATTTTATTTTTGCGTTCTACGACCATAAAACTGCAATTCCGCCAGATTCTTATATTTGCGTGTGCTTTAGCCTACGCCTTCCGTGTGGGCCCGCCCCTGGTCTCGGATCGCCTAAAACGTTTCCTCACCATCAAATATAAATTAAGGAACCATAGTCAATTGCACCTCTATGACCATTCCTCAATATTAGTCATTTTACGGCTATAAAACTAGAATTCTACTCGCTTCCCATATTTTAGTGTGTTATAGCCCAGTACTTCCGCGTGGGCCCAGGTCCAAGGACCCCGATCGATTAAAAATATTTCGGTCCATTAAATACGACCTAAGGAACTATAGTAACCGCCCAGATCATTTTTTGGCATTTTACGACCATAAAACTAGAATTCCACCCAATTCCTATATTTTCTTGATATATAGGCCACACCTTCCGCGTGGACCCGGGCCCCTGGACCAGGATCGACTAAAATTTTTCTGGGCTATCAAATATGACCTAAGGAACCATAGTCACCGCCAAGCCATGAGCGTTCCTCATTGTTTGGCATTTTACGGCCATAAAACTAGAATTCCGTTTGATTCCCATATTTCTGTGTGCTATAGGATACGCCTTCTGCGTGGGCCCCGGTCCTAGGACCCGAATCACTGAACAAATTTCCGAGCCATCTAATACGACCTAAGGAACCATAGTCACCGCCCCTCCAAGGGCGTTCCTCGTATTTTAGCACTTTACGGCCATAAAACTTGAATTTCGTCTAATTTCAATATTTTCATATGTTATAACCCACGTCTCCTGTGTGGGCCAAGGCCCCAGGACCCAGATCTCCTAATAGTTTTTCAGGCCATCAAATACTACCTAAGGAACCATAGTCACCGCCCCGCCATGAGCGTTCCTCGTTGTTTGGCATTTTACGGCCATAAAAATAGAATTACGCTTGATGCCCATATTTTCCTGTTCCATAGTCCACCACTTCCGCGAGGGCCAGGGCCACAAGACCCGTATCTCCCAAAATGTTTCCAGGCCATCAAATACGACCTACGGAACCATAGTCACCACCCATCTATGAGCGTTCCTCTTTTTCCGTTTTACCGCCATAAAACTAGAATTCTGCCACATTCCCATATTTTTGTGTGCTATAGTGCACGCCTTTCACGTGGGCCTGGCCCCTTGGACCCAAATCGCATAAACATTTTCTACTCCATCAAATACGATTTAAGGAACCATAGACACAATCCCGCCATGGTTGTTCTTCATTTTGCAGTGTTTTACGACCATAAAACTAGAGTTTTACCCGATTCCTATATTTTCGTGTGCTATAGTCCACTCCTTCTGCGTGGGCCCGAGCCCAAGACCCGCATTGTCTAAAGGTTTTCAGCCCATGAAATACGACCTAAGGAAGCATAGTCACCGCCCCGCCATGACTGTTGCTTGTTTGTTGCATTTTACGGCCATAAAACTGGAATTCCGTCTGATTCCCATATTTTCGTATGCTATAGCTCACGCCTTCCGCGTGGTCCCGGCCCCTCAGAGCGGGATAGCAAAATTTTTATGGGCCATCCAATACGACCTAAGATATCATTGTCACCGCCACGTTGTGACCGTTCCTCGGTGTTTAGCATTTTACGACCATAAAATTTGAATTTCGCCTGATTCCCAAATTATTGTGTGCTATAGCCCACGCCTTCCGCGGGGGCCAGTTCCCCAGGACCCGTATCTCCTAAACTTTTCCAGGAAATCAAATATGACCTAAGGAACTATAGTCACCGCCCTGCCATGACCGTTCCTCATGATTTGGCGTTTTACGACCATAAAACTAGAATTTAGTCTAATTCCCATATTTTTGTGTGTTATAGCCACGCCTTCCGTGTGGGCCCGGTTCCCTAGACCCGTATCCCCTAAAACTTTTTCGGGCCATCAAATACAACCTAAGGAGCCATAGTCACCACCCCGCTATGACCGTTCCTCGTGTTTTGGCATTTTTCGGCCATAAAATTAGAATTCCGCGCGATTCCCATATTTTCGTATGCTCTATACCACTTCTTCTGCATGGTCCCAGGCCCTAGGACCAAATCGCCTAAACTTTAACCAGGCCATCAAATATGATCAAAGGAAGCATAGTCTCTACCGTGCCATGACCGTTCCTCATTGTTTGATCTTTTACGGCCTTAAACCTGGAATTTCGCACGATTTCCACATTTTCGTGTGCTATAGCCCACACCTTCCATGTGGGCCAGGGCCCCAGGATCCGCATCGCCTAAAATCTTTTTTGGGCCATCAAAAATGACCTAAGGAACCATAGTCACCGTCCCCTCCATGACAATCACATTTTCTGCGAGGGCCCATGCCCCAACACCTAGATTGCCTAAAATTTTTCCGGGCCATCAAATACGACCTAAGTAACCAATTTTACTGCCCCGCCATGACTGTTCCTTATTTATTGAATTTTACGGCCATAAAACTGGAATTCCTATTGATTCTCATATTTTCGTATGCTATAGCCCACGCCATCTGTGTGGGCCAGGTGCTCCGACCTCAGATCGCCTAAAGGTTTTTCGGGCCATCAAATATGCCTTGATGATACATAGTCAATGCCCCTCCATGATCGTTCCTCATTTATTTGGGTTTCACGGCCATAAAACTGGAATTCCCAGCCACCTCATATTTTTGTGTGTTATAGTCCACGCCCTCCGTGTGGGGTCAGCCCCTTTAACCCTCATCACCAAATATGACGTAAGGAATAATAGTCACTGCCCTGCCATGAGCGTTCCCCATCGTTTCGCTTTTTACGGCTATCAAACAAGAATTTCGCATGATTCCCATATTTTCGTATGTAATAGCCCACGCCTTCTGCGTAGGCCAGGGCCCCAGGACCCATATCTCCTAAACTTTTCTCGGCCATCAAATACAACCAAACGAACTATAGTTACCTCCCCACCATGAACGTTCCTCGTTGTATTTTGCATTCTACGGCCATAAAACTGCAATTCTGCCAGATTCCCATATTTGCGTGTGATTTAGCCTACGCCTACCATCTGGGCCCGCCCCATGGAACCGGATCGCCTAACAATTTGTCACGCCATCAAATACAACTTAAGGAACCATAGTCAATTGCCCCTCCATGACCATTCCTCAATATTTGGCATTTTACGGCTATAAATCTAGAATACCGCTCGATTCCCATATTTTAGTGTGTTATAGCCCACTACTTCTGCGTGGGCCCAGGTCCCAGGACCCGAATAGAATAAAAAAATTCCTGTCCATTAAATACGGCCTAAGGAACTATAGTCACCACCCAGCCATGACCGTTCCTTATTTTTGGCATTTTACGGCCATAAAATTAGAATTCTGCGTGATTCCCATATTTTCTTGATATATAGGCCACGCCTTCCGCGTGGACCCGGTCTTCTGGACCAGGATCGACTAAATATTTTTTTGGGCCATCAAATATGACCTAAGGAACCATAGTCACCACCAGTGGTTTGGCTTAACGGTTATCGGTTTTTAAATGTATTAATCCGCTAGCCACCCGATAAGATATCGGGCGGATTGGTATCGGTTTAGCTCTTATCGGGCGGTTATTGGGTGGTTTATCGGCCTAATTCAATCTATATTGCGTGCATTAATTATTTGCTAACCGCCTAGCATATAAATTCAGAATAGGAAATTATACATTGAGTCCAGATATACATGTCTGTTAACGCCTACATAAGAATGATGTAGTGTGTCATGTGTTGTAGAGTGAAAAACGATGTGGCACAAAACTGTTATTCTTCTATTAAACATAGACAACAAGCATTAGTTTAAAAAAACAAAAGCAGGGGTGAACCATAGACAGCAGCTTAAACAATCTTGTTGTAGGGTGGGACAATAAATTAAGCTAAAAAAAAGGACGAGATAGAGTACTGGAAGAAGTGGAAGGGTTTTTGATATTTAATATATATATACGGATAAAAATAAATTTTATATATATATATATATATATATATATATTCTTAACGGGTTAACGGATTATCCGTTAAGAAAATTGAATAATCCACCCCCAAACCGATAAGCCGTTAATAAAAGAATTTCAATCCGTTCCCCGTCCGTTAAACCGTTAACCCGATACCAATAAGCCATTAAGCTTCGGTTTCGGTTCGGTTTTCGGTTTCGGTTCGGTTTTGAACACCCCTAACCACCACTCCATGAGCGTTCCTCGTGTTTCGCCGTTTTACGGCCATAAAACTAGAACTCCGCTTGATTCCCATATTGCTATGTGCTATAGCATACGCCTTCCGTGTGGGCCCCGGTCCCAGGACTCAGATCGCCTAAAAATGTTTCACGCCATCTATTACAACCTAAGGAACCATAGTCACTACCCCTCCAAGAGCGTTCCTCATGTTTTGGCATTTTACGGCCATAAAACTTGAATTTTGCCTTATTCCAATATTTTCATGTGCTATAACCCACGTCTTCTGTGTGGGTCAAGGCCCCAAGACCCGAATCGCCTAAAAGTTTTACGGGCCATCAAATACGACCTAAGGAACCATATTCACCACCCCGCCATGACCATTCCTCAGTTTCTGACATTTTACTGCCATAAAACTAAAATTCCGCACGATTCCCACATTTTCGTGTGCTATAGCTCACGCCTTCAGCGTGGGCCGGGGCCCCAGGATCCGCATCGCCTAAAACCTTTTGTGGCCATCAAAAATGACCTAAGGAACCATAGTCATCGCCCCCTCCATGAATATCACGTCGTCTGCGATGGCCTATGCCTAACACCTGGATTGCCCAAAACTTTTCGGGGTCATCAAATACGACCTAAGGAACCAATTTCACTGCCCCGCCATGAATGTTCCTTGTTTTTGGAGTTTTACTGCTATAAACTGGAATTTCGTCTGATTCCTATATTTTCGTATGCTATAGTTCACGCAATCTACGTGGGCCAGGTTCCCCTACCTCGGATTGCCTAAATGTTTTCTAGGCCATCTAATACGACCTAAGGAACCATAGTCACCGCCCCTCCTTGAGCGTTCCTCGTTTATTGGCATTTTACGGCCAAAAAACTTAAATTTTGTCTGATTCCAATATTTTCATGTGCTATAAACCAAGTCTTCTGCGTGGGTCAAGGCCCCAGGACTCGGATCAACCTAAAGGTTTTCCGGGCAATCAAAAACGACCTAAGGAACCATATTCACCACCCTGCCATGAGCATTCCTCCTGTTTTGGCATTTTACGGCTATAAAATAAGAATCTCGCCTGATTCCCATATTTTCATGTGTTATAGCTCACGCCTTCTGCGTGGGCCAAGGCCGCATGACCCGTATCTCCTAAACTTTTATAGGCCATCAATACAACCAAAGAAACTACAGTCATTGCCCCGCCATGACTGTTGCTCGTTGTTTGCATTTTACTGCCATAGAAGTGGAATTCCATCTGATTCTTATATTTTCATATGCAATAGCCCACTCCTTCCGCGTGGGACCGGTCCCCCGAACCCGGATAGCCTAAACTTTTTTTGGGCCTTCCAATATGACCTAAGAAACCATAGTCACTGCCCCGCCATTACCGTTCCTTGTTTTTTTGTGTATTACGACCATCAAACTAGAATTCTTCCTAATACCCATATTTTCGTATGCTATATCACACGCCTTCTGCGTGGGCCCGAGCCCCAGGACCTGGATTGCCTACACACTTTCGGGCCATCTAATACGACCTAAGGAACAATAGTCACCACCCCTCCATGATCGTTCCTCGTTTTTGGCATTTTACGATAATAAAACTAGAATTCCGCCCAATTTCCATATTTTCGTGTGCTATATAGCCCAGGCCTTCCGTATGGGCCCGGGACCCACGACCCAAATCACCTAAAAAGTATTTGGGCCATCAAATACGACCTAAGGAATAATAGTCACCGCCCTGCCATGAGCGTTCCCAGTCTTTTGGCATTTTACGGCTATAAAACAAGACTTTCGCCTGCTTCCCATATTTCCGTGTGCTATAGCCCACGCCTTCAGTGTGGGCCAGGGCCCCAGGACCCGTATCTTCTAAAATTTTCTAGGCCATCAAATACGACCAAAGGAACTATAGTCACCGCCCCGCCATGAACGTTCCTCATTTTGTTTTGCGTTCTACGGCCATAAAACTGCAATTCTGTCAGATTTCAATATTTTCATGTGCTTTAGCCTACGCCTTTCGTGTGGGCTCGGCCCCCTGGACCCGGATCGCTTAAAAATTTTCCACGCCATCAAATACGACTTAGGGAACCGTAGTCAATTGCCCCGCCATGATCATTCCTCAATATTTTGTATTTTACGGCTATAAAACTAGAATTCCGCCCAATTCCCATATTTTCGTGTGTTATATCCCACTACTTCTGCATGGGCCCAGGTCCCAGGACCTGAATCGCCTAAACTTTAACCGGGCCATCCAATACAATCAAAGGAACCATAGTCTTCATGGTGCCATGATCGTTTCTCATTTTTTGACGTTGTACGGCCTTAAACCTGGAATTTCACACGATTCTCACATTTTCGTGTGCTATAACTCACGCCTTCCACGTGGGCCAGGGTCCCAGGATCCGCATCGCCTAAAACCTTTTTCGGGCTATCAAAAATGACCTAAGGAACCATAGTAACCGCCGTCTTCACGACTATTATGTCTTCTGCGAGGGACTATGCCCCAACACCTGGATTGCCTAAAGTGTTTTCGGGCCATCAAGTACGACCTAAGGAACCAATTTTACTACCCCCATGACTGTTCCTTGTTTTTCAAGTTTTACGGCCATAAAACTGAAATTCATTCTAATTCCCATAGTTTTGTATGATATAGCCCACGCCTTCCGTGTGGGCCAGGTTCCCCGACCTCGGATCGCCTAAAAGTTTTTCAGGCCATCAAATATGACCTAATGAACCATAGTCAATGCCCCGCTATAACCGTTCCTCATTTATTTGCGTTTCACGGCCATAAAACTGGAATTCCCTACCATCTCATATTTTTGTGTATTATAGCCCATGCCATCCGCGTAGGGTCGGCCCCCCAAACCCGCATCACCAAATATGATGTAAGGAATAATAGTTAGTGCCCTGCCATGAGCGTTCCCCGTCTTTTGGTGTTTTATGGCTATAAAACAAGAATTTCGCGTGATTCCCATATTTTCGTGTCTTATAGATCATGCCTTCTGCGTGGGCCAAGGACCCTGGATCCGTATCTCCTAAACTTTTCTAGGCCATCAAATACGATCAAAGGAACTATAGTCACCTCCCCGCCATGAACGTTCCTCATTTTATTGTTTGCATTCTACGGCCATAAAACTGCAATTTCCCAGATTCCCATATTTGCGTGTGCTTTAGCCTACGCCTTCCGTATGGGCCCAACCCCCTGGACCTGGATCGCCTAAACAGTTTCCTCACCATCAAATACGACTTAAGGAACCATAGTCAATTGCCCCTCCATGACCATTCCTCAATATTTGGCATTTGACGACTATAAAACTAGAATTTCTCCCGATTCCCATAGTTTAGTGTGTTATAGCCCACTACTTCCGTGTGGGCCCAGGACCCTGATCGCATACAAAACTTCAGGGCCATTAAATACGACCTAAGAAACCATAGTAACCACCCAGCCGTGACCGTTCCTCCTTTTCAGCATTTTACGGCCATAAAACTAGAATTCCGCCACATTCTCATATTTTCTTGATATATAGGCCACGCCTTCAGAGTGGTCCCGGGCCCCTGGACGCGGATCGACTAAACTTTTTCTGGGCCATCAAATATGAGTTAAGGAATCATAGTCACCGCCACGCCATGAGCGTTCCTCATTTTTTGCCATTTTACGGCCATAAAACTAGAATTCCGCTTGATTTTCATTTTTCCGTGTGCTATAGCATAAGCCTTCCGCGTGGGCCCCGATCCCATGAACCCGGATTGCCGAAAAACATTCCAGGCCATCTAATACGACCTAAGGAACCATAGTCACCGCCCCTCCAAGGGCGTTCCTCATTGTTTAGCATTTTACGACCATAAAACTTGAATTTCGCCTAATTTCAATATTTTCATGTGCTATAACCCACGTCTTCTGTGTGGGTCAAGGACCTAGGGACTGGATCGCCTAAACATTTTCCAGGCCATCAAATACGACTTAAGGAACCATAGTCAACACCCCACCATGAGCGTTCCTCGTTGTTTGGCATTTTACAGCCATAAAAATATAATTACGCCTGATTCCCATATTTTCCCGTTCCATAGCCCACCACTTCCACGTGGGTCAAAGCTCCAGGACCCGTATCTCCCAAAAATTTTCTAGGCCATCACATAAGACCTAAGGAACCATAGTCACCACCCATCTATGATCGTTCCTCGTGGTTTTGCATTTTACGGCCATAAAACTGGAATTCTGCGAGATTCCCATATTTTCGTGTGCTATAGCGCACGCCTTCCGAGTGGGCCCGGCCCCCTGGACCTGAATCACATAAACGTTTTCCGCTCCATCAAATATTATTTAAGGAACCATAGACACCCTCCCGCTATGACTGTTCCTCATTTTTCAGTATTTTACGACCATAAAACTAGAGTTTTACCCGATTCCTATATTTTCGTGTGCTATAGCCCACTCCTTCCACATGGGACCGGGCCCAGGACCCGAATTGCCTAAAAGGTCTTCGGGCCATGAAATACGACCTAAGGAAGCATAGTCACCGCCCCGCCATGAGTGTTGCTCGTTTATTGCATTTTACGGCCATAGAACTAGAATTTCGCTTGATTCCCATATTTTCGTATGCTATAGCCCACGCCTTCTGCGTGATCTCGGCCCCCCAAAGCCAGACAGCCAATTTCTTTATGGTCCATTCAATACGACCTAAGGAATCATTGTCACCGCCACTCTATGACCGTTCCTCAGTGTTTGGCATTTTACGGCCATAAAACTTTAATTTCGCCTGAATCCCAAATTATTGTGTGCTATAGCCCACACCTTTCGCGTGGGCCAGTGCCCCAGGACCCGTATCTCCTAAATTTTTCCAGGCAATCAAATACGACCTAAGGAACTATAGTCACCACATTTCCATGACTGTTCCTCGTGATTTGGCATTTTACGGCCATAAAACTAGAATTCCTTCTAATTCCCATATTTTCATGTGCTATAGCCATGCCTTCTGTGTGGGCCCGGTTCCCTAGACCTGTATCCCCTAAAACGTTTTCAAGCCATCAAATACAACCTAAGGAGCCATAGTCACTGCCATTCCATGACCGTTCCTCCTGTTTTGGCATTTTCGGCCATAAATTTAGAATTCCGCGTGATTTTCATATTTTCGTTTGCTCTATTCCACTTCTTCCGCGTGGGCCCAGGCCTTAAGACCCGAATCTCCTAAAATTTAACCGGGCCATCAAATACGATCAAAGGAAGCATAGTATCTGCCGTGCCATGACAGTTCTTCATTGTTTGACGTTTTACGGCCTTAAACCTGGAATTCCGCACGATTCCCACATTTTCATGTGCTATAGCCCACACCTTCCACATGGGCCAGGGCCCCAGGATCCGCATAGCCTAAAATCTTTTTTGGGCCATCAAACATGACCTAAGGAACCGTAGTCACCGCCCCCTCCACGACAATTATGTCTTCTGCGAGGGCCCATACCCCAACACCTGGATTGCCCAAAAGTTTTCCGGGCCATCAAATACGACCTAAGGAACCAATTTTACTGGCCCGCCATGACTGTTCCTTGTTTTTCGAGTTTTACGGCCATAAAACTAGAATTCTTACTAATTCTCATATTTTCATATGCTATAGCCCATGCCATCTATGTGGGCTAGGTTCTCCGACCTCGGAACGCCTAAAGTTTTTTCGGGCCTTCAAATATGACTTAATGAAGCATAGTCAATGCCCCGCCATGATCGTTCCTCATTTATTTGCGTTTCACGGCCATAAAACTGGAATTCCTAGCCACCTCATATTTTCGTGTGTTATAGCCCATGCCGTCCGTGTGGGGTCGGCCCCTCTAACCCACATCACCAAATATGACATAAGGAATAATAGTCACTGCTCTGCCATGAGCGTTCCCCGTCTTTTGGCATTTTACAGCTATAAAACAAGAATTTTGCCTGATTTCCACATTTTCGTGTTTTAGCCCACGCCTTCTGCGTGGGCCAGGGCCCCACGTCCCTTATCTCCAAAACATTTCTAGGCCATCAAATACAACCAAACGAACTATAGTCACCTTCATGCCATGAACGTTCCTCATTTTGTTTTTGCGTTCTACGGCCATAAAATTACAATTCCGCCAGATTCTCATATTTGCATGTGCTTTAGCCTACGCCTTTCGTGTGGGCCCGCCCCTGGTCCCGGATCGCCTAAAACATTTCCTCACCATCAAATACGACTTAAGGAACCATATTCAATTTCACCTCCATGACCATTCCTCAATATTAGGCATTTTACGGCTATAAAACTAGAATTCTACTCGCTTCCTATATGTTAGTGTGTTATAGCCCAGTACTTCCGTGTGGGCCTAGGTCCAGGGACCCGGATCGATTAAAAATATTTTGGTCTATTAAATACGACCTAAGGAACTATAGTAACTGCCCAGATCATTTTATGGCATTTTACGGCCATAAAACTAGAATTCTACCCAATTCCTATATTTTCTTGATATATAGGCCACGCCTTCCGCGTGGACCCGGGCCCCTGGACCATGATCGACTAAATATTTTCTGGGCTATCCAATACGACCTAAGGAACTATAGTTACCGCCAAGCCATGAGCGCCTCTCGTGTTTTGGCATTTTACGGCCATAAAACTAGAATTCCGCTTGATTCCCATATTTCCATGTGCTATAGGATACGCTTTCCGTGTGGGCCTCAGTCCCAGGACCAGAATCGCCAAACAAATTTCCGGGCCATCTTATACGACCTAAGGAACCATAGTCACCACCCCTCCAAGGGTGTTCCTCGTATTTTAGCATTTTACGGCCATAAAACTTGAATTTCCCCTAATTTGAATATTTTCATGTGCTATAACCCACGTCTCATGTGTGGTCCAAGGCCCCAGGACCCGGATCTCCTAATAGTTTTACGGGCCATCAAATACGACCTAAGGAACCATAGTCACCACCCTGCCATGAGCGTTCCTCGTTGTTTGGCATTTTACGGCCATAAAAACAGAATTACGCCTGATTCCCATATTTTCCTGTTCCATAGCCCACCACTTCTGTGTGGGACCCGAATCGCCTAAAATTTAACCGGGCCATCAAATACGATCAAAGGAAGCATAGTCTCCATCGTGCCATGACCGTTCCTCATTTTTTGACGTTTTACGGCCTTAAACCTGGAATTCCGCACGATTCCCACATTTACGTGTGCTATAGCCCACACCTTCCACGTGGGCCAAGGACCCAGGATCCGCATCGCCAAAAATCTTTTTTGCGCCATCAAAAATGACCTAAGTAACCATAGTCACTGTCCCCTCCATGACAACCACGTCTTCTGCGAGGGCCTATGTCCCAACTCTTGGATTGCCTAAAATTTTTCCGGGCCATCAAATACGACCTAAGGAACCAATTTTAATCCCCCTCCATGATTGTTCCTTGTTTTTTGAGTTTTACGGCCATAAAACTGGAATTCCTACTGATTCTCATATTTTCGTATGCTATAGCCCACGCCATCTGTATGGGCCAGGTTCTCTGAACTCGGATCGCCTAAAGTTTTTTTGGGCCATCAATTATGACTTAATGAACCATAGTCAATTCCCCGCCATGATCGTTCCTCATTTATTTGGGTTTCACGGCCATAAAACTGGAATTCCCAGCCACCTCATATTTTCGTTTGTTATAGCCCACGCCGTCTGTGTGGGGTCGACCCCTCCAACCCGCATCACCAAATATGACATAAGGAATAATAGTCATTGCCCCGCCATGAGCGTTCCCCGTCGTTCGGCATTTTACGGCTATAAAATAAGAGTTTTGCCTGATTCCCATATTTTCGTGTGTAATAGCCCACGCCTTCTGCGTGGGCCAGGGCCCCAGGACCCGTATCTCCTAAAATTTTCTAGGCCATCAAATACGACCAAACGAACTATAGTCACCTCCCCGCCATGAATGTTCCTCATTTTATTTTGCGTTCTACGGCCATAAAACTGCAATTTCGCCAGATTCCCATATTTGCATGTGATTTAGCCTACACCTTTCGTGTGGTCCCACCCCCTGGAACCAGATCGCCTAATAATTTGTCATGCCATCAAATACGACTTAAGGAACCATAGTCATTTTCCCCTCCATGACCATTCCTCAATATTTGGCATTTCACGGCTATAAATCTAGAATTCCGCCTGATTCCCATATTTTAATGTGTTATAGCCCACTACTTCCGCGTGGGCCCAAGTCACAGGACCCGGATAGAATAAAAAAAAATTGGTCCATTAAATATGACCTAAGGAACCATAGTCACCGCCCAGCCATGACCCTTCCTTGTTTTTGGCATTTTACGGCCATAAAATTAGAATTCCGCCTGATTCCCATATTTTCTTGATATATAGGCCACGCCTTCCGCGTGGACCCGAGCTCCTGGACCAGGATCGACTAAATTTTTTCTGGGCCATCCAATATGACCTAAGGAACCATAGTCACTGCCACACTATGAGCGTTCCTCGTGTTTTGCCGTTTTACGGCCATAAAACTAGAACTCTCCTTAATTCTCATATTTCTGTGTGCTATAGCATACGCCTTCCGCGTGGGCCCCGGTCCCAGGACCCGAAACGCTTACAAATGTTTCGCGCCATCTAATACGACATAAGGAACCATAGTCACCGCCCCTCCAAGAGCGTTCCTCATGTTTTGGCATTTTACGGCCATAAAACATGAATTTCGCCTGATTCCAATATTTTCATGTGCTATAACCCACGTCTTCTGTGTGGGTCAAGTCCCCAAGACACGGATCGCCTAAAAGTTTTTCGGGCCATCAAATACAACCTATGGAACCATAATCACCTCTTCGCCATGAGCGTTCCTCGTTGTTTGGAATTTTACATCCATCAAAACCGAATTACGCCTCATTCCCATATTTTCCTGTTCCATAGCCCACCCCTTCCGCGTGGGCCAGGGCCTCAGGAACCATATCTCCTAAAAAATTTCCAGGCCATCAAATACGACCTAAGGAACCATATTCACCACCCCGCCATTACCGTTCCTCAGTTTCTGACGCTTTACTGCCATAAATCTGAAATTCCGCATGATTTCCACATTTTCGTGTGCTATACCTCACGCCTTCCGCGTGGGCCATGGACCCATGATCCGCATCGCCTAAAACCTTTTTCGGGCCATCAAAAATGACCTGAGGAACCATAGTCATCGCCCCCTTCATGAATATCACGTCGTCTGCGATGGCCTATGCCCCAACACCTGGATTGCCTAACAGTTTTTCGGGCCATCAAATACGACCTAAGGAACCAATTTCACTGCCCCGCCATGAATGCTCCTTGTTTTTGGAGTTTTACGGCCATAAAATTGGAATTCCATCTGATTCCCATATTTTCGTATGCTATAGTTCACGCCATCTACGTGGGCCAGGTTCCCAGACCTCAGATCACCTAAATGTTTTCTAGGCCATCTAATACGCCCTAAGGAACCATAGTCACCGCCCCTCCTTAAAGGTTCCTCATGTTTTGGCATTTTACGGCTATAAAATAAGAATCTCGCCTGATTCCCATATTTGCATGTGCTATAGCCCACGCCTTCTGCGTGGGCCAAGGCCCCATGACTCGTATCTCCTAAAATTTTATAGGCCATCAATACGACCAAAGAAACTATAGTCACCGCCTCACCATGACTGTTGCTCATTTTTTGCATTTTACTGCCATAGAAGTGGAATTCTGTCTGATTCCTATATTTTCATATGCAATAGCCCACGCCTTCCGTGTGGGCCCGGCACCCCGGACCCGGATAGCCTAAACATTTTTCAGGCCTTCCAATACGACCTAAGGAACCATAGTCACCGCCCCGCCATTACCGTTCCTCGGTTTTTGGTGTATTACGACCATCAAACTAGAATTCTGCCTAATACCTATATTTTCGTGTGCTATATCACACGCCTTCCGCGTGGGCCCGAGCCCTAGGACCTGGATTGCCTGAAACCTTTCGGTCCATCTAATACGACCTAAGGAACAATAGTCACCACCCCGCCATGATCGTTCCTCGTTTTTGGCATTTTACGGTCATAAATTTAGAATTCCGCCCAATTACCAAATTTTCGTGTGCTATATAGCCCACGCTTCCGCGTGGCCCGGGACCCACGACCCAGATCACCTAAAAACTTTTTGGGCCATCACATATGACCTAAGGAATAATAGTCACCGCCCTGCCATGAGCATTCCCCGTCTTTTGGCATTTTACGGCTATATAATAAGCATTTCTCCTGCTTCCCATATTTTCGTGTGCTATAGCCCACGCCTTCTGCGTGGGCCAGGGCCCCAGGACCCGTATCTCCTTAATTTTTCTAGGCCGTCAAATACAACCAAAAGAACTATAGTCACCGCCCAGCCATGAACATTCCTCATTTTGTCTTGCGTTCTACGGCCATAAAACTGCAATTCTGTCAGATTGCAATATTGTCTGCTTTAGCCTACGCCTTTCGTGTGGGCTCGGCCCCCTGGACCCGGATCGCTTAAATATTTTCCGCGCCATCAAATACGACTTAGGGAACCGTAGTCAATTGCCCCGCCATGATCATTCCTCAATATTTGGCATTTTACGGCTATAAAACTAGAATTCCGCCCAATTCTCATATTTTCGTGTGTTATAGCCCACTACTTCTGCGTGGGCCCAGGTCCCCAGACCCGGATCGAATAAAAACATTTCGGGCCATTACATACGACCTAAGGAACCAAAGTCACCGCCCAGCCATGACCGTTTCTCGTTATAGATATTTTACGGCCAAAAAACTAGAATTTCGTCTGATTCCCATATTTTCGTGATATATAGGCCACGCATTCCGCGTGGGCCCGCTCCCCTAGACCAGGATAGACTAAAAATATTTTGGCCATCAAATATGACCTAAGGAACCATAGTCACTGTCACTCCATGAGCGTTCCTCATATTTTGGCATTTTACGGTATCTAAAACTAGAATTCCACTTGATTCTCATATTTTCGTGTGCTATAGCATACGCCTTCCGCTTGGGCCCAGGACCCGGATCGCCTAAAAATATTTCGGGCTATCTAATACGACCTAAGGAACCATAATCACCGCCCCTCCTTGAGAGTTCCTCTTTTTTTGGCATTTTACGGCCATAAAACTTGAATTTTGTCTGATTCCCATATTTATGTGATATATAGGCCACGCCTTCCGCGTGGGCCCGGTCCCCTAGATCAGGATCGACTAAAATTATTTTGGGCCATCCAATACGACCTAAGGAACTATAGTCACCACCACGCCATGAGTGTTCCTCGTTTTGTGGCATTTTACGGCATATAAAACTAGAATTCCGCTTGATTCTCATATTTTGCAAGTGCTATAACCCACGTCTTTTGCGTGGGTCAAGGCCCCAGGACCCGGATTGCCTAAAAGTTTTCCGGGCCATCACATATGACCTAAGGAACCATAGTCACTGCCCCTCCATGAGCGTTCCTCATTTTTTGGCATTTAACGGCTTTAAAACTTGAATTACGCCTAATTCCCATATTTTCCTGTTCCACAGCCCACCCCTTCCGCATGGGCCAGGGCCCCAGGACCCGTATCTCCCAAAACTTTTCCAGCCCTTCACATATGACCTAAGGAACTATAGTCACCACCCCGCTATGATCGTTCCTCAATTTTTGTATTTTACGTCCATAAAACTGGAATTCTGCCCGATTCTCATATTCTCGTGTGCTATATAGCGCACGCTTTCCGCGTGGGCCTGGCCCCCGGACCTGAATCACCTAAAAACAATTTGCGCCATAAAATATGATTTAAGGAACCATAGTCACCATCCTGTCATGCTCGTTCCTCATTTTTCCGTGATCTACGACCATAAAGAGTTTTACCCGATTCCCATATTTTCATGTGCAATAGCCCACTTCTTCCATGTGGGCCCGGGCCCCAGGACCCGAAAAGCCTAAAAGGTTTTTGGGACATGAAATACAACCTAAGGAATCATAGTCACTGCCCCGCCAAGATTGTTGCATGTGTTTTTGCATTGTACTGCCATAGAACTGGAATTCCGCCCAATTTCTATATTTTCGTGTGCTATATAGCCCACGCCTTTTGCATGGGCCCGACCCCCGGACCTGGATAGCCTAAAATTTTCTAGGCCATCAAATACGACCAAAGGAACTATAGTCACTCTCCCTCCATGAACGTTCCTCGTTTTGTTTTGCGTTCTATGGCCATAAAACTGCAATTCTGCCATATTACAATATTTTTGTGTGCTTTAGCCTACGCATTCCGTGTGGGCCCGGCCCCCTAGACTCGGATCGCCTAAACATTCTCCACGCCATCAAATACGACTTAGGGAACTGTAGTCAATAGTCCCGCCATGATCATTCCTCAATATTTGGCATTTTACGGCTATAAAACTAGACTTCCGCTCAATTCCCATATTTTCGTGTGTTATAGCCCACTACTTCCGCGTGGGCCCAGGTCCCAGGACTCGGATCGAATAAAAGATTTTCGGGCCATTAAATACGACCTAAGGAACCAAAGTCACCGCCCAGCCATGACCGTTCCTTGATTTTGGCATTTTACGGCCATAAAACTAGACTTTTGTTTGATTCCCATATTTTCGTGATATATAGGCCACGCCTTCCGCGTGGGCCCGGTCCCCTGGACCAGGATTGACTAAAAAAATTTTGGGCCATCAAATATGACCTAAGGAACCATAGTCACCATCACTCCATGAGCGTTCCTCATTGTTTGGCATTTTACTGCATATAAAACTAGATTTCCGCTTGATTCTCATATTTTCGTGTGCTTTAGCATACGCCTTCTGCTTGGGCACCGGTCCAAGGACCCGGATTGCCTAAAAATATGTCGGGCCATCTAATACAACCTAAGGAACCATAGTCACTGCCAATCCTTGAGCGTTCCGCGTTTTTGAAATTTTATGGCCATAAAATTTGAATTTCATCCGATTCCCATATTTTTGTGATATATAAGCCACGCCTTCCGCGAGGGACCGGTCCCCTAAGCCAGGATCGACTAAATATTTTATGGCCATCACATACGGCCTAAGGAACCATAGTCACCTCCATGCCATGAGTGTTCCTCGTTTTGTGGTGTTTTTCGTCATATAAAACCAGAATTCCACTTGATTCCCATATTTTGCATGTGCTATAACCCACGTCTTTTGCGTGGGTCAAGGCCCCAGGACCCGGATCTCCTAAAGGTTTTTCGGGCCATCATATACGACCTATGGAACCATAGTCACTGCCCCGCCAAGAGCGTTCCTCATTTGTTGGCATTTAACGGCCTTAAAACAAGAATTACTCCCGATCCCCATATTTTCCTGTTCCATAGCCCACCCCTTCCGCATGGGCCATGGCCCCATGACCCGTATCTCCCAAAACTTTTCCAGGCCTTCAAATACGACCTGAGGAACCATAGTCACCACCCCGCTATGATCGTTCCTCATGTTTTGTGTTTTACGTCCATAAAACTGGAATTTCGCTCGATTCCCATATTTTCGAGTGCTATATAGCGCACACCATCCGCGTGGGCCCGACCCCCGAACCCGAATCGCCTAACAATTTTCCGCTCCATAAAATATGATTTTAGGAATCATAGTCACCATCCTGTCATGGTCGTTCCTCGTTTTTCCGTGATTTACGACCATAAATCTAGAGTTTTACCTGATTCCCATATTTTCATGTGCAATAGCCCACTCCTTCTGCGTGGGCCCGATC
Organism: Nicotiana otophora; assembly: GCA_000715115.1. Classification (NCBI taxonomy): domain Eukaryota; kingdom Viridiplantae; phylum Streptophyta; class Magnoliopsida; order Solanales; family Solanaceae; genus Nicotiana; species Nicotiana otophora. Next base: position 60,963 of record AWOL01S0113250.1, read on the forward strand.
CCCAAGACCCGAATTTCCAAAAAGGCTTTTGGGACATGAAATACGACCTAAGAAACCATAGTCACTGCCCCGTCAAGACTGTTGCTTGTGTTTTGCATTTTACTGCCATAAAACTGGAAGTTCGCCCAATTTCTATATTTTCAGTAGCTATATAGCCCAGGCCTTCCGCTTGGGCCGGACCCCCGGACTCGGATAGCTTAAAATTTTCTAGGCCATCAAATACGACCAAAGGAACTATAGTCACTCTCCCTCCATGAACGTTACTCGTTTTGTTTTGTGTTCTACGGCCATAAAACTGCAATTCTGCCAGATTGCAATATTTTCGTGTGCTTTAGCCTACGCCTTCCGTGTGGGCCCGACCCCCTGGCCCCGGATCGCCTACAAATATTTTGGGCCAGCAAATATGACCTAAAGAACCATAGTCACTGCCCCGCCATGAACATTCCTCATTGTTTGGCATTTAACGGCCTTAAAACAAGAATTACACCTGATTCCCATATTTTCCTGTTCCATATCCCACCCCTTCCGCATGGGCCAGGGTCCCAGGACCCGTATCTCCCAAAACGTTTCCAGGCCTTCACATACGACCTAAGGAACCATAGTCACCACCCCGCTATGATCGTTCCTCAATTTTTGTGTTTTACGTGCACAAAACTGGAATTCCGCCCGATTCCCATATTTTCGTGTGCTATATAGCGCACGCCTTCAGCATGGGCCCGGACCCCCGGACCCGAATTGCCTAAAACTTTTCCGTGCCATACAATATGATTTAAGGAACCATAGTCACCATCCTGTCATGGTCGTTCCTCATTTTTCCGTGATCTACGACCATAAAGCTAGAGTTTTACCCGATTCCCATATTTTCATGTGCAATAGCCCACTCCTTTCGCGTGGGCCCGAGTCCCAGGACCCGGATTGCTAAAAAGTCTTTTGGGACATGACATACGACCTAAGGAACCATAGTCACTGCCCCGCCAAAACTGTTGCTCGTTCTTTGCATTTTACTACCATAAAACTGGAATTCCGCCCAATTTCTATATTTTCGGTTGTTATATAGCCCAAGCCTTCCGCTTGGGCCGGACCCCCGGACGCAGATAGCCTAAAATTTTCTAGGCCATCAAATACAACCAAAGGAACTATAGTCACTCTCCCTCCATGAACGTTCCTCGTTTTGTTTTGCGTTATACGGCCATAAAACTGTAATTCTGCCAGATTGCAATATTTTTGTGTGCATTAGCCTACGCCTTCCGTATGGGCCCGGCCCTCTGGACCCGAATCGCCTAAAAATTTTCCGCGCCATCAAATACGACTTAGGGAACCGTAGTCAATTGCCCCGCCATGATCATTCCTCAATATTTGGCATTTTACGGCTATAAAACTAGAATTCCGCCTAATTCCTATATTTTCATGTGTTATAGCCCACTACTTCCGCGTGGGCCCAAGTACTCGGACCCAGATCGAATAAAAAAAAATTGGGCCATTACATACGACCTAAGAACCAAATTCACCGCCCAGCCATGACCGTTCCTCGATTTTGGCATTTTATGGCCATAAAACTAGAATTCCGTCTAATTCTCATATTTTCGTGATATATAGGCCACGCCTTCCGCGTGGGCCGGTCCCGTGGACCAGAATCGACTAAAAAAATTTTGGGCCATCAAATATGACCTAAGGAACCATTGTCACCGTCATGCCATGAGCGTTCCTCGTGTTTTGGCATTTTACTGCATATAAAACTAGATTTCCTCTTGATTCCCATATTTTCGTGTGCTTTAGCATACGCCTTCTGCTTGGGCACCAGTCCCACGACCCGGATCGCCTAAAAATATTTCGGGCCATCTAATACAACCTAAGGAACCATAGTCACCGCTCCTCCTTGAGCGTTCCATGTTTTTGGAATTTTATGGCCATAAAACTTGAATTTCATCCGATTCCCATATTTTCGTGATATATAGGCCACGCCTTCCGCGTGGTCCCGGTACCCTGGACCAGGATCGACTAAAAAATTTTTGGGCCATCACATACGACCTAAGGAACCATAGTCACTGCCACGCCATGAGTGTTCCTCATTTTGTGGCGTGTTTCTTCATATAAAACTAGAATTTCGCTTGATTCCCATATTTTGCATGTGCTATAACCCACATCTTTTGCGTGGGTCAAGGCCACAAGACTAGGATCGACTAAAAATTTTTGGGCCATCAAATACGATCTAAGGAACCATAGTCATCGACACGCTATGGGTGTTCCTCGTTTTGTGGCATTTTAGGGCATATAAAACTAGAATTCTGCTTGATTCTCATATTTGTGTGTGCTATAGCATACGCCTTCCGCTTGGGCCCCGGTCCCAGGACCTGAATCGCCTAACAACATTTCGGGCCATCTAATACGACCTAAGGAACCATAGTGACCGCCCCTGCTTGAGCGTTCCTCATTTTTTGGCATTTTACGGCCATAAAACTTGAATTTCGTCTGATTCCCATATTTTCCTGATATATAGGCCACGCCTTCCGCGTGGGCCCGGTCCCCTGGACCCGGATCGAATAAAAATATTTTGGGCCATCAAATACGATCTAAGGAACCATAGTCACCGCCACGCCATGAGTGTTCCTCAAGTTTTGGCGTTTTACGGCATATAAAACTAGAATTCCACTTGATTCCCATATTTTGCATGTGCTATAACCCACGTCTTTTGCGTGGGTCAAAGCCCCAGAACCCGGATTGCCTAAAAGTTTTCCGGGCCATCAAATACGACCTAAGGAACCATAGTTACCCCCCCCCCC